>JAOEHY010014500.1:0-18623 GCA_025447955.1 Psilopsiagon aurifrons
CTGCCCATGGCAGGGGGATTGGAACTAGATGATCTTAAGGTCCTTTCTAACCCTAACTATTCCATGATTCTATGATTCAATGATTCTACGATATAGGACTAGGGAGTTCAGCTTGGTCTCATATTTCTTTGTTAACAAGTAACCTGAGAGGTAGAGATCAGCTAACAAGTACAGATGTGGTGAGACTACAGCCTGAATGATGTTTTTGTTATTTGCAAATTATAAATGACATTTTGCTGATAAAACTGCTGACTATCTTTTTTCATTATCACAATCTCAGTCTATCTAGAAACAGTTCTGAGTACATTCTGATGAGTTGACTACACAATAAATGAATCAATGACAAATATTTGGTAAAAGATATATTAGAAATATTGGGATTTGGGAGAAACTGCTGCATGGATACCAATACATACAATTTCTTAGAGATTAGTTAACTCCATGGTATTTCAGACTTGTAGTTTATGTTTTACGTGAACTGCTAGTAAAGGGTGAAATATTCATGAAACAAATCAGCAACTGGAAATAAGCAGGCAGCAAGAACTTATTGCTACTGATTTTCGATCTTCAGAAATGCTGATGAAATCCAAGCATCAAACCATCAGTCTCAGGACTATCTTGACTGTAGTGTGGTCCCACAACTTGGTTTATTCGTATGTAGCTTCTTTCTTGCTAAGCCCGTATACATGGCTTTGAGGCTAATTTATTGGAAAACATTAGTTCTCAGTATAGTCTCATGCTGCCTCTTTCTGCTGTATCCCTTTCAAGGATGACTTCCTCTCCCCCACCTCCTGGTCTTATTTTGCAGGTGTTCCTTCCATTTCTACTTCATAATCTATCAGGTGTCCAGTCAACTTTGTCATGACTGAATAATTGAGCTGAAGCTCTGCTTTGGCAGAGAATCAAGCCTTACAAGTTGACATTTAAACTTTATTTCTTTTTGTGCATTTAGCCTCTCCAGGTGGCGGGTGATAAGCATCCACCTTTCTCCTCCTAATCTCTGCAGAAAATGCAGGCAAGACTTCCTAATAGATTTTTAAAAGAAATGAATTAAAAAAAAAAAAACCCTCCTAAATGGTCCATTATTAAACAAAAAGAAAAAAAGTTTACTGCATTATTATAGAGTGCTACAAAATGGCAGATCTTTCTTTTTTGCCAGTGCTGTCCTTGTGTGAAGATAGTGTCAAAATCTTATGAGAACTGCCTTTGACTACTTTTGGGGAGAAAGGCTGGAGACAAACAGAACCAGCCCCAGAAAACTGTAAGTCTGTATCACTTACGGAATTCGGCAAGATGGGCAGAAGGACAGCTGGAGCAGTTTGTGCATTAAAGTTTGGTTTTCAGAGCTCAGCTTCACATATCAAAAGTATGATCTGGAGAAACATTCAGGTCTGAGTCCATCTACATGAGTCTCTTTGGAAAGCCAGGAATTTGCATCTGAATCCTGTCCCATCTGTTGAGCAGCACTAGGTTTCAGGCATTGCGCCCAAGCTTTAAGTCATCTAAAAAGCTTGTATGTAGCCACATGTCTTTTTTAAGACCTTTACTGAAATTTCAGAGCAGGTTAAACCCTCCATGTAAATGCAGCTCAAAATAGATACTGGCAAACTGTAAGAAATGTTTTAAAAGTAGAAACATTTTAGATAGCAAAATAGATATGAAAAGTAAATCTTTGTATCTGCCTTCTGCTAGCTTTATACTGATGTAGCAGCAGATTTTTATCTTAGAGTCATATCCATCAGTATATTGCATTGATATAGAAACTAGTCATAATGGAACAAATCGAGACAGCTGACCAAGTCCTAGGAGTACAGTAAATCCTGGAGGGGTTGTTCTCTTTATACTAACACCAATTTTCACTCTCAGATAAAGAGAGATTACTCTGCATTTCTATAACACCACATAAAGATTTTGGGCACGCAGCTAGCAGATAATTTAGATACCAAGGCAACTGATGGGAGGGAAGTGAATAACACCTCTGCCTTTCTTTTAAATTTTTTAAGTCTTAAATTGCTTTCCAGTATTGTGGAAGAATCTGAAACCTCACCTGGAATCTCCATCCTTCTCACTCTGCAAGCCAGATGAGATAGTGGAGTGAGCAACCCGTTATCTCAGGACAGAAGTCACCTCAGCTGAGCCAGGAATGAGAACACATCCATGTGTCAACCCATCAGCAAAACTGAGAAAAATACTTGGCAGTTTGCTTCTGTATTGATAAAGGCCACTTTCAAGGATGTGTTTTTCCCAACTGCTGGTTTTCAGTCATCCCCATGCTACTGCCGTATTTTTGCTCAACTAGGCTTCTCTACTCTGCCCTTTTTCATGTCCCTTTTCTTCTCATTCATCTTTCAATCTCTTCCTTATAGATCCCCATATCAGAAAAGGTTTCTTCAGCAGTGGTTTGTCCATGTACCAGTGTTTTGCACAAATGATATGGCTCCTCCCAACCCCTTTGCCTCATATGCAAGTGTTAACACAATCTTTTAATCTGAGGAAGCCTTTCAGGTTTGCCTCCTTTTACTTGTGTCTGTATGTGCCTATTGCCCTTTGCAAAAGAAAATAATATAACTTATCATTAGTTTTCCTCTTTAGGAGTATTTTAAATATTGCCATTTATAAATGTAAATAAAAAGCTGAGATGACTGAGACTTGACTTCCAGTGCCTGTAAACTGCCTTGCATCCTTTTGGGAACTGCTACCATATAAATATCAATAAAGCCAGTGATTCAGAAGCTCAGAGAAGGAGCATTTCCAGAACAGACAGAGAAAGGTAAAGTACTGGTCCTGCTGTTTTCAGTGTTCTATCATTGCAAGAAGAAAAACATGCTGGTCTGGCTCTGACTGGCTTACCTGAAAATCAATAGATGTCTGCCTTCTCTAAGCAGCATTTGCTTGCCTTTGCAACTACAGTTATTCTGCCTTTGAAATTTGCAATCTGCATTATTCCTTGGCTGCATAATTCGAAGTTAATTATTTGTGCATCTGCTTACAAAACCTAATTATTTTAAAAGGTTATTCCTCTCTGTACTTGATCAGTTATTTAGATCATTTGAAAGGTTATGTCACTAGGTAGTTTCTTATCCATTGGTTATCTTTGAAGATACAGCTTTTATAGTGTTGTTTATTTATTCTGACTGCTCAGTGGCATTCACAACTGTGCGCTAGGATGCAAAGCCCTTTACCACACCACCAAAGTATCCCACTTCAGTAAGAGTTGCAGGCAAAGGTGTGTGTTATGCCTTCAACCCCACCAGAACTCCTCTGAAGCAGCCAGTGTGAACTTTGTCTGCTATCTCATGGATTAAGAGAAAAGGAATATTCTCTGTTCTAACATACAGCCTAGAATGCTGTAGCGTTAGCAGAAGTTATTAACTGCAGTCTCAGAGAAAAAAGAAAATTAAAAAAAAAAAAAAGGTGAGAAACAGTGCTCTTTTGTTTTTTTTTTTTTTTTGTTGGTTTTGTATACTGGACCAGGTAGTTTGCCTGGCTGAACTTCCAGCCAGTTTCTACTGGGTCCTGTAGCAAACCTCTTAGAACTGAATGCAGGAAGCAGCTCTGTCCAGGCAGCCTCATCCAAAGATGCAGGCTTCCCATTTCACAAGGAATAAGTGTCTGGGAGAAAATGGTGCTCTCTTTGTGTTTATTTATATTCCTATGGAAGGAGCACAGCATCAGAGACCAAATGGATTGGGATCTATGAATCTTACACCACTCTAAGAACTTTTTTTTTTTCATATCAGTGGAAAAGATCCATGTTTTGTGCCCATCTAAACAGCTGCTGTGTGCGTGTGCATGTGTGTGTGTGTATGCATTTAGAAGGATGCTTTATTGAATGAATTGGATGTCCTAGAGAGACACCTGGGGACAATGGATAGTTGCCTCCCACTGGTATGCCATTTACATCCATATTTATAAACAACTTTATCCTCAGAACAGGAGCCATTAAATCACTATCCCTGAGGCTGCTCTGGTTGTGGTTAGATAAACGCAAGTATATCTGTGTATTTTTGTGTCTCAGGATTGTAAGCATGCATAGAGAGTTAAAAAGGGCAAAAGTTCAAAGCAGGATATGATCGAATGGATGGATGGTAGGGAATAGGATCAGATGAGAGTAGAGTGCCTTGTGAGGAAGGCAGTCTGCTCATTAGCAATGCAGAGATGCTCTAGGAAACAGCCAGGCAAGTGTCTCTGAGGCACAATATTTGAGAGGTCTACAGGTGTGGGGTGCCAGCAGGAGAGGACCTGACTGAGGGACTGCAAAAAACTCTGGAAGCTTTGAGATATTTTAAAGGATTGCATTCTCCCCTGCATGAATGTGCTAATCTGACCTGAGTAAGGAGTGATGCAGCTTGTAAAAGTGAAATCAGGGGTTTCTGTCTACTTCTTGTTTTACATATTGTCCATTTTGTACTATCTTAAAATCCTGACATTTAGCTAGTTTTTTCTAATCTTCAATTCATCTGGTATTTGTCCTGCAGATTCAGAGTTTCTTGGAAGGGCACTGGTTCCTACTGGGGAGATTGTTGATTTCCAACATGATGCAGGTATCCATGCCTGTTTCTTAAATTAGTGTGGTTTTATTTCAGTTCCTCTATACTTGTGTTACCTCTCTTATGTATTTACCATGCCCATGAAAGGTGTTTGCTGCACAGTTTTGGAGCCTGAATGCTGCTTTAACAGGTGAGTTGAATGGCCTGAAGCTAAATGCAAACTTCAGGTTACATTTGTATGGTACATTCAGATACTCCAGAAGCTTTTGTTTGGTTTTCTTACCACATAGCTTGTATGTCTTTGGCTGCAGTAACAGCTCAAGGTAATCAATGTTTAATACACAGAGCAAGATCTGTCTGATCCTACAGATGGTCATGAATGGTCATTCAGAGATAGAGAGGTATTCATCTGGTTGGTGAAAGCTGTTTACAGCCCCTACTTTGAAGTAAAGTGATGACTTGCTTCAGTGCTGCCTTCAACTCAGCCTTTACAAGTAAGACTGGCTTTCAGAATCCCAGGGCCAAGACCAGAGGGAAAGTCCAGAGCAAGGAAGTCTTGCTTTCTTGGTGGATAAGAGCAGGTTAGGGAACATGTTAGCAAACCAAACACAAAGAGGTCTACAGGGCCTTACTAGCTTCCCTGGCAAGTCCCAAGGGAGCTGGCTGGTATCAGTGGGAGGCCAATTTCTATTATCTTTGAAAGGCTGTAGCAACTAGAAAAAGTTCCTGAAGACTGGAGGAGGGCAAATGGCACTCCTATATTCATGAAGGGTGATGAGGATCTGGGGAACAAGAGGCTGGTCAGCCTCATCTTGATTCCTGGGACAGTGGTGGAGCAGCTAATCCTGGGAACCATTATCAGGCAGGCAGAGTAGAAGAAGGTGATCAGGAATAGTCAGCACGGAATGAGGAAGGAGAAGTCACATTTAACGAACCCAACAGTCTGCTAAAAAATCTGACTACCTGTGTGAATGAGGAGAGAGCAGTGAATGCTGTTTACTACAACTTGAGTAAAGCTTTTGACACTATCTCTGATAACAACCTTTCAGACTAGCTGGCAAAGTACAGATTAGAGATTTGTACAATGAGGTGGGTTGAAAAGTACTTGAACAACTGGGCCCAGAGGGTTGTAATCAGCAACATGAAGTCCAGTGGGAGGCAAGTCACTTCTGGTGCATCCCGGGTGTAGATACTGTCATTAATGATGTGGATGATAGGACAGAGTGTACCCTCAGTTACTTTGCTGAAGGTTCAAAACTGTGAGAAATTACTGATACATTCAACAGCTGTGTTACCATTCAGAGGGATATCAACAGACTGGGGAAATGAGTGCAGAGGAACCTCATGAAGTTCCACAAAGGTAAGTGCAAAGTCCTGCTTGTGGGGATAAATAATCCCATGTACCATCACAGGCTGGGTGCTGACTGGCTGGAAATCAGCTCTGGAGAGAAGGACCTGGAGGTCCTGGTGGACAGCAAGCTGACCAGGAGCCACAAATGTGTAATGAAGAAGGGCAACACCCTCCTGGGCTTTATCAGGAAAAGCATTGCCATTAGTTTGAGAGATATTCTTCCCCTCTGCTCAGCCATTGTGAGACACATTTGGAGCCCTGGATCCCCTCATGCTGGCTCATAGACTAAAGTTTTAAGATCCCACACTGTTATTTTCTTGGTAGAATGAGGGTTGTATTGACTCCAGTTTGGCCACAGGGTCTGTTTTATGGTGAGAAAAGTGCAGTCTTCACGCCTGTTCCACAAAGGACCTCTTGTCTGCGCCCAGCCCCAGAGGAACGTGCTTCAGTTGTACACCTGAGTACTGCAATAGTTTTTTTAGCAAAAGATTTCTGATTTTTATGGGAAGGATGTCATGCATGTGCTATATGAACTGGTAACTAGAAGGTGGAGATTAGTAGATGGAACAGTGTCTGTTCAAGAAATCCCTCTACTATAATCCATAGTGATTTATGAAACATTTGTCTCCCTCCTTTGTATGACCCCTAAATTACGATCCTCTTCTGTAATGCAGAGACATAGTATTAAAAACCTAATAAACCCTAATATTTTAATTTGCTCTAATGGAAACAATAGAAATCTATTTTTCTTAAACAAAGTGATGTTTATATTGATCTCTCTGACAGGACATAAGAACTGAAGTATATAAAAACTGAAGAATAAACTTAAGGGCATTGCAGACATATTTTATACAGACAATAGCCATGTTCTGGCTATTTTCACTTCATTTTTCTGTTTCTTAGACCACATAAAATAGCTTGTCCTTTTAAAAAATATTTATTTATTTTTAAGCATGGAGAATTGGGTACAATAGCAACATGCCTGCAGGCTGCAGCCCAATATTATTGTACTCATTAACGTAAACCAGTAAAGCAGTACAGGCCAGATACCACTTTGCTATCCCTTTGTGACCTCCTCAAGTTCACATGGGCTGTAAGGGGTAAAGAGTAGCTGTCTGACTTCATGTAAGTGGCTGAAATAGGATGTGTAAAGTTAATACATACTGTAGGGCAACTACCATTTATTTTGGATTTACATTACTGACTGCATTGTACTCAGCCCAGGAAAAGAGAATGCTGTGCTGCTATGAGATGGCTGTGATGACAAAAAGGTCTGGGAGAAAAAAAAAAAAATAATTAAGATTTTAAAAGAGAGAATCCTGATGATGATTTAAGAAATCAGAACCACTTGGGTCAAAGAAGATAGCTGACCCAAACTAAGACAAACACGAGAGAGGGCTTATAGGGCAAACTCATCTCTGAAACAATTCCTCTCCCTTTAGTAGAGCTACAGGAGGTATAACCTGACCTTTATGGACACTTTGCTATAAAAGAGGGATGTCCATAGTCTCAAAATAATTTTTTTTTCATTTTGGAACTGTTGCCTACATAGAGAAGGAACTGACCATGTGTTGTGCTGACTGGTTCATTTGGGAACACAGGCTATAACTGTGCAAGCTAAATTAATGGAAATAATGAGTGTAGGTTGTTTTTAACCTGATTTCCCAAGAAAACAAGCCTCATGTAATCACCCTGGCTGAGTGTATTGTCTCAAAGGAGGTTGTTTCCTGATAACTTTTGAATCTATAGACTGCTTCCAGCCAATTTAACAAATAAATAGAGGTGACGAAATTAGTTTATTTCTATGAATTTCATGAAAATTGAGGGAGGTTCCTCTTACTGCCTTTATCAGTGAGAAGACAGATAATCTGACCTTTTATTAGAATGACAGAGAATCTACCCAAGAAAGAGATTTGGTTCATTAATTCTCCGACTAAAAGAATTATTTGTTTCACTTCTTATCTCTCCTTCTTTTTCACATGGGAGCTCCCTACTGAAACACTGAAATATTCTTAACTGTCTGTGGGCAGATATTCTACTCATAATTGAAAGAGCCATATATAAACTTGTGTTCATGACAACTGGACATAGACTTCATCTTTGGCACGTTTTGCCATACTGAGTAATCACTGTCAAAGTGAGTACAAGGCTGAGATGTGTGAGAACGGAAAACTTTATCTGTTGTCCTGTTATATGCATAGCTTCCACACTGGAGGAGCTGTCATTAAGCATTACATAAACTTAATGAGTTTATAGACTAAACAGAGAAGAGAAAATAAGGTATTGGGCTTGCTCAGAGCTAATCAGAAAGACAGTGAGGAGAAACAGGACTGAAATCCTGATCTCTAATCTGAACTGTATCTTTTAGCCCTACAAGCCTCTTCTTACCTCTACATCTATTGCTCTTGAGAAACAGCTGATCTCAGAAGTGTATCAGTAAAGAGACTATATTTCCTTTCTTTTTTTTGCCCCCTGCTGTTGAAATAATTTCCTGTCTTAGCTGGTTAACCTTTCCTACTCATTTCTATTTTCATGTAATTTCTTATTATAGTTTCAAGTTAATCACAAATCTATTGAGAGACTCCTCTTTAATCTAACAGCCTTCGTTTACTTTCTGTGTCATTTAGGACAGTTGTGCTATGGTTAAGAGTGTCCAATTACATTCACTGCAGGAGAAAAAACCAAGAGATCAGCAGCTTACAATTTCAGCTGAAGATATCATCAAATGGGAAAACAAATTAGGTACCTAAAAATAAAATTAAGGATAAAGATTCACATGCCATGTTTGCTTGTACTGAGTGACACAGAATGACTGGTCTGATAATTGTCAACCTTTTCACCCTAAATAAGAAAAAATGATGTAACTTTTTTTTTAACAGTTCTAAAACAGAGAAGAGGCAATCTTGTAGAATCTGTACAGACAATGTATTTTAGAGCATCTGCCACTCCAGTTTCTTAAATCTCATTGTGTGCTTGCTGTCACATAGGAAATCAGCAAAGATTTCTCTGACTCAATAAACAGGTTCATATCCTAATACAAAAAATGGTAAAATAAACCATCTTCTGTATGGTGATGGTGGAGAAACTTTTGAAGACAGGGATATAATACACATTGACTAGTGGGTTATGTGCATCTTTGCTTGATTGCTTCCTTCCTTTTTCCCTCCTCTTTTTTCTTCCTACAACTCTCCCTTCCTTCCTCCATTTCTCCCTTCCTCCCTTTTTCCCATTCTTTTCTTCCTCCTGTCCTCCCTATCTTCCTCCTTTTTTTCTCATTCCTTGCTTCCTACTGTGCTCCCTTTCTTCCTCCCTCTCTTCATGGGGACCTCCTAAATAATGTTTTGAAATAAATCTGATTTCTTCCATCCAGCAGTCAAAGGGTCCATATGTTCATCAGTACTCTGATAGCTCATTAGTTAGGGAAAGATTATTACCTGGAGGGTCATGGTTTCAAATGCAGACTTGGATAAATAATGTTTACTCATACTTTTCTATATATACACACAATATATATACTGTACTCTCTCTCTATATATATATACTCATACTTTTCACACTCATACTCTACATTTGTAGAATACAGAGAAAGTGGAAAACACCCATTCCATCATGCACATATTGTTGCACCCTGGTACTGCCTTATATAAAGCATCTGCCTCAGAACCTTTCAATAACGACACTGTGAATGATCTTTAGCACCAAGGTGCCACTTCCCTGAGCAGGTCAATAGGTTATTAAAGCACTAGGTAACTAAACCAAACAATTCTGCAGGTAGAGAGAAAATGAGTTGAAGTCTCCATCTAGTTACCCAAATAATTAAATTTCTCCTAGAAAAATCAGAGCTAATATTCCACTCAAGAATCCTTGATTGAATAAATTTGGCAGAAAAGCAGCTTTTTATAGCTGAATTTCAGACACTATTAATCTATAAAGCTCTCCAAAAAGGCCAGGAATCACATACTTCCCAGAAAAACTCCATGTTCTCCAAGGTATAAACCCAGGCAAAAATCTGAAATGTTGTCAACTATCAGTCCTTATAGCTTGTCTGCCATAAATTCTCTTCAAGAGTAAATATAATAGAGTAATTTTTCAGGCATCAGATTGATTAAAATTACAAACTACAATTCAGAGCTTGAAATTCAGCACATGAAACATCCTAAACTCAGATTCATTGCCCAAGTTACCATGGCATCTTCTGAAATCATAAAAAGAAAACAATCCCAGCAATATAATCGAGCCTTTAAAGGGGAAATCTGTCCTCAATTCAAAAGTAATAAAAGGTCAATCTGTTTCAGGTCTGTGTGGCTTAAAATTATCTTGGAAGAACTGAAACAGGCTGCTGGTCCGTGCATACATGTATGTGTGTTCCTTTCTTTAACATGCCCATATCCCATTTCTCAGCTTTCAGAACATAAATCAGTGTTTGCCAGCACTTACATGAAAGTGTAAATAAAAAGGGCTTGATGACTCACTGCACAACTATAGTATTTCACAGGCAGGACAGCAGCTGCTATCCACCTACCCTTGAATTGGCTCAATATATCCTGTCCGGGTGGATGTTATTGACTTGCTTCATTTGTCTGTGCTAACAGGCTCTCTTTGGAGAAGGAAATGGGGGAAGTGAGACAAACCATTCTGAAACAGCCCTTGCCAGATTCAAAGATAAGTACTCTGAACACTCAGTCATTGCAAATCTCTTCAAGTTATTCATCACACAATGTATGCACTTCGGGGTTTTGGGCTTGCTGATGAGCTGCATGGGAGCAGGGGGCAGCATGAGAAAGCCCTCTTCATAAGCTTTGTGAGGTGCTGGGGACTGTAGAAGAGTGAATGGACTGGGCAGATGGAGGAAAGGTTCCAGGCATTGCCTGCCTGATGTAGTATCTGGCTCTGGGGAACAGAAGCAGCCCTTAAAGAGCTAGCTTTGCTGTACTTGTTCAGCTGTCTTGTATTACAAGGCAACTGATATATATCTTATCTATTTATCTATGCACTTACATGTATATATGCATCACCACATACTGAAGTGTTATTAGTGATAAATAAACAGGAGCTGAACCCAAATACAGAAGGATCCTACATCATCTGATTTCATGAAGCGGAGAAGATTTGTTCATTACCAGAGAGAATGGAATAGAAGGAAGGTAAAATTACAGTCTTTCAAGATAATATGTAGGAAGCTGTTGTGTGGAACTCTGTATCTTGCCTCTTTCTGCACAGAAAAAAGCATAGCTTTACATAAGGAAACTATGCTTGGAGCAACTAATTACAGCTATCCTGGAGCCTTGTATTCTGGACATTCCACTTTTCTCTTAAAGTAGGAGTTAAATCAGAGTAACTTATGCCCAATAGGGCTAATATATCCTGAAAGTGAAGTATTTGCTTCTGGCCCCAGATTACTGTTTCCATCACCAGATACTTGTTCCTTGGTGTGCACACTTACTCACATGATTAAGGTTTATTTAACATTTGTGCACTTTTCAATACCTGGATATTCTTACATTAAGATTGGCTCTTCATCAATCCCTGCAAGCTAGAACAAAAGAATTCAGGATGAGACTTCTGTAACTCTTGCTTAGTCTAATAAATATGAGCTATGAGGAAATGCAATCTGCTGAAACATTGGTGCACATTTTAAACAGTCGTCATGGTGTAAATATTCCTAAATAAAAGTCCATGGTAATCTAATACAATACTGTGATCTGCAATATGGTAATTACAACTGTGACTTGACTCATTAATTTTGGTAACAGTTGTTAAGCAGCTCATTAGGTAGGTATCGAACAGCAGACGTCAATCTGGGGAGCCTCTTAAAACCTTCCAATATTTTCCTTTTCACAGCAAGAAGTATGGAAGAGGAGGGGGAAGGCTGGACTTTGGGAATTCTGAGCTGTTAAGTTCTGGGCATTTCATGATCTTGGCAAATATTGTGCTAACTCTGTGAGGCAGAATTAAGCAAAGTTATTATTGTGTAGTACATTTCAACTGCTAGCCTTGAAAAATTCCCCTTGGCTGCTCATCACTTGTATTCCAGCAGACCCTCCAGTTTCTGCTGAGAAACAAGGAGGCTAACAGAGCACATCCCTGCACAAGATTACACAAAGCTGGCCTGTGCTTCCACTTGTTCATTGCATGTCACACTTGTGAGTGATTTGATGTTCTAAATGGGGTGATTTTTGGTGCTTACTTGCATTAATTCAGCTATAGTACATTGTCTGGAAATAAACACACATTAGTTCCTCTTCATATATATTTATGCTGGTTATGGTGAACAAGATCACAAAACTCACAGACATGAAAATTAAAGCTGTCAATGGCAAACACATGAGGTATGACATTTTTTAATGTATACTTTAATCTCCCTGTGCGAGCAGGGATTAAATTGATTTCATCAATTCGTTCTTAGGCACTTAAAGAAATGGTGTGACAATGTTCGAGACAGACCTAAAATGGACAGTTCTGGCCCGATAGCCACTCTGCAGAGTGGAAACTAGATTTGGCTTCAAGTATTTAGCTTTTTCCTCTTGTTCTGAGGTGTTTCTTGAGTAGATTCCTCAAGGGAATTTGAATAGACTGTTCCGAAGCTGACTGACTGCAAACAGCAAGGCCAATACACACAGGGCCAGGTCCAGGCACAGTGTCCATAGATATGCACAGTTTAATCTTTGAACTGAATGAAGCCTAAAAGCTGTCATTTTTATCTCCTTCCTCCTTCACAAAACCTGTCCAGCCAGGCTCAGAAGTGCCAAGATCACTATCTGACTCTCTAGTGCAGAGAGGGAGACACTGGAGCTATTTGAAAGTTGTTAGTAAAATCTCTCAGTCCTACTCTGCAATGATTTGGCAGGAATGGAGTCAGGAGCACTGCATCTAAATGATGTCCCCTGCCCTGTATATCACACATGGCTTTCTGTTGGTGCATTTCCCCTCATGACTGCAGCCATGAGTGAAGCCTTTGTCTCCAGAAAGCAAGCACCATCACTTTGTAGCTTTGTTTCAGGGCAATGGTGTTTTGCAGCTGGGCAGCCAAAGCTTAATCCGCATTCCAGTCTACTTTCCTCTGGTTCTTTAACTCATATCTTTCTTTCTCCACAATGTCAGCCCTAAGCGTATCCTGTATAAATGCTTTACTGCTAAGTAAATGACAATTTTCTGGTATGTAGACCATTTAAACCAATGGTGCCATATAGCCGCCTTTTAGGCATTTTATCTTGTGAATGACTAAGTATATTAAATACTGCTTTTCATCCACTTTCCTATCTTTTAATCATCCTCATTTCATTCTTGATAAACAGTGATGACAAACACCATACATCCTATAATACTAGGAGAAGGACTAGTAGCGGCAGCACTTAAGTAACAAGCACTAGTATGTTTGTGTCAGACTTAAGGTTATCATAGAGGTGAGAGTCATAAACTCCTTACTGTGAATCTGCCCCAAGATGTGGTTTGCTGAATCTTTGCAAGCTGGGCTTAAAAAAGGCTCACAATGCCTTGCTGAGTCAGCTGCAGAGTACAGCCGCATAGGGTAAAGTATCTGGCATCCCTAACAACACTGGATCTCTTTAAATTCTCTGTTAACATCTCCCCCTCCATCACAGCCTCCACACTGACACACAAATAATGATATTGCAAATAACAGTCAAAATGGTATTCCCTCCCCCACCCAGACATACTTTCTACCATTAGGTAACATATGAAATAAGGCTTTTAAAAGCCTGGTTTCCTCCCAAGAATACAATCTGGATGCTGTTGAATGAAAGCCTTCTCACGTGTGTCACCTTTAGTCTGGAACAGCATTTTTTCTCTCCGACTTGTTAAGTGTTCATCCTTTTTCAAACCTTACTGGCAAAATTCTTCTCCTCTGCTCCTTAAGTTTAATCCTGTAGAGTAAGTTGTGGTTGGAGATCAGCTATATGAAAGATACTACAGGTTGGTTCCACCCTCCTTAGTGTAAGCTATTCAAAAATTGATTGCCTTTTCCAAGTTAGCTGTCCAGGTTCCTTCTGTAGTCAGTGGAGAGAGAAATGATTTAGCCAATCCTAGATAAGTATTGGAGGACAAACTGCAAGTTATATATGGGATGGTTAATACTGTGGAGAAGTCTGCTCTCTGAGTTAATTGTATAACCAAGGTCCCAATGCACCACAAAGTCAGTGAATACAAATTCTGACAGCCCACCTGGTTTCTCCTCACACTAGCAATCTTGCGTTGTGCCAAGGAAGTTTTATTTAATGCCAGACTCAGTCAGCTTTTCTTATGTGGAATAAGCAATTTATTTTTCCCTTATTTGATATTTTTTGTGCATCCCTGCAAAATGGGGTTGCTGGATTTTATAAGTGCTTCAGCAAATAGTTGTCTAAAGCCCTGTGGTACCACAATTCAAGCAAAAGGCCAAGTATGTGCCTGATCCTCAAAAGTGCTACTAGCACTCACTTGCCTGCCTATCTTCTTTTGCATCACTCACATGATTTTCCGGGCAGAGACTTTTGCTTCTCCAGCTCCATTTTGTGCCTTTTCTTTGCTGCACCAAGCTATTTGGCAGATGTGGGAACTGTAGAGATAAAGCCCTTTGCCAGATCTTCACTTCTTTGTCTTGCAATCACCCACTCCCTGAAAACAAAAAGCTAAATAAAAGTTCTATTTAGCTGTTAGGCAAGCATAAAAAAAAAAAACCCCAAATCTGCAGAAAGTTGCTCCACTCTGACTCTCTGAGATTCAAACTATTTCAAGCCTGAACAAACACAAAGCTGTTGACTCCTGCTTAAGGTCAGACCAGGCTGTCATGGTCTTGTATTGGTGGCACCTTTGGTGTATGTGTATGTGTGCATGAGTAAAGGCTTGTGTGTTGGAGGAGAAAAGCCCTGAAGGGAGCTACTAAACGTCTAGTAGCATCAGAATGACAGATAGAAAAGGAAGAGGGAGAATGATGCAAGTCTTTCAAAGTGTTTGATTTGCAATGAGCCATATAACTATCCAGTAAGCAAAGGAAACTAAGTGAGGTTTTTCCTACCTCTTTCACTAAATCCAGTCCCCCAGAGTATCTGCTATAGCAGGGTTTTTGTTTTGTTATTTAATTTCATTTTCTTCCATTCTTTTTCTCCTAAAAAGTCCTCCATGAGATAGAGCACTTTTTCTCCCCTTTAGCTTTGGTTGCACCCCTAAGGCAATTTTTCTGAAAAATGTTTCTAGCTATTGGTAAGTTATTGGAGAAAGTGGATAAGGACAGAAAAAGATTAGGAATAAATTCCACTTTGAGGAAGCAGATTTTGTCAAGCATTCCTTATTTTCAAATAGTTCCAAAAAATAGAAATTATAGTAAGCTGGTTCTTCATATAAAGAGAAATAAATTGCCATACACTGTAAAGCAGTTGAATTAGTTCATAAACTGGGTATGCTATGTGTGGTTACTTGGTTACGAGCCACTAGATACAATCAATAATTCTGCTTTAGCATTGTACTATGACAATATTTCCTAGGCATAAAGGCCTAAGAAAATCCACAACTATTATGAACTACTGTCTCAGTTTTTTCTATTGCAATTCTTCATAAGGTACTTTTTTATGTGTGTCAAGTCTCATCTGTGGGGGAAGAATAATTTAGAAGATCAGTAATAGGATGTGGAACATTTCACCTCCAGGTCACTTGTTTGAATCTAACCCTGAACCAGTAGTGATTGAAAGTCATTGCCATCTGATTGCTTTCTTTTGCTGGCCTAATGGATATGAACCATTGGTCCTAGTCTAGAGCATAAAGGACGTCTGTCCGCATCAAAAATCTTCCTTCAGATTGTAGTTAGCCTCTTTACAATCCCAGCAGAGAAAGGACCAGAGTGGAATGGGCAATAGTGAATGAATTGCATTACCCTCATGACCCTGAGGTAGCGTTTTCACATTAGTGAGATATTCTGGTAGAGTTATGGTGAAACTTTTATGGCCTGCATGATGCTCTGCAGAGAGATAGCAGACCAAGCCTCCAGGTCAGATGATGTTGCACGCCTTTTGCGTGCTAAACTTTTCAGGAGAGTTGAAGTATTTTGAGAGTTATTCTCCAACCTGCACTAGAGAAAATCTTATATCAAAGATTTTAGGAGGCTGAAAATAAATAGAAAATATGTGAGAGGAATGAAGGGGAGGATGATAAAACAAAGGCAGAGGTGATGGTCCTACAGAAACAGAAAGTAACTGAAACTATGACATTACTGGTCAAGAATTTGTAACTTGGTTAATATACCACACTGCACAGATTGTCCAGCAAAATCAGTCCTTTCAAGATGCGGTTTTAGTGATGAATCTGATTGTCTCTAACTGACGCAGTTTAATTATGGTCTTTCCCTTGGCTTCCCTTCTCTTACTTCTTTCTGAGAGGCTGCCTATTAGATACTGTCTGTCATTCAGAGGGAATGCGTCTGGAAAAGAGGTCCATATTCACATCCCAGAGAGAAACTGCTAATTTTAGAAGGAGTTATAAAGCCGTTTGTGATCTGTGCTGTTGTTCTGGGAATAAATAATCTTCTTTATTGTTACCCCAGCTGGTTAATAGTGATCCACAAGGGGCATATGGGCATGACCAAATGCAAATGGCCATGCCTATGATGTTACCTTTTCTCTGTCTCATCAGGCATATGGCACCCCAAGTCCAGAAGCTAGAAAGCTGCATTTCTCAGGGCTGCCACAACTCATCTCTAGTTCTCCTTTTACAGGCCTGTTTGTTTTCTCCAGATAGTAGATCAATCAGACAGTGTGAGGAATACTCTTATTATTTTATTCCACAAGACCAGAGAAAGAAAAATTGAATCAACTCGGTGACATATAACTACGGGAACAGAGGGTTCATTATTATTCTAACTACAAAGCCCCACCTTAATCATGGAGCTTTGCTTAATTCTTCATCTGGTAAAATCCTTAAGTAAAATCCTTTTTTGAATTAATATCAGTAATGACAAAGCTAAAAGCTAAGGCAAGACTTCAAGATTTGGCCCCTTGTGGTTTTGGGTGTTTGGGGGTTTTGTTTGTTTGTTTTGTAATGCAGGTCCTCGCACTTCTGCTTCAGTACAAAGCAGAGTTCAATACCAATTTAGGAGAAAAAAGCAATGAAAAAATAGAACTGTGCTGCTGCCTTCCAGGATCCAGTAAGACTAATGTCTTAGATTATAAGAAAGGGCAGTAGCAATATCACCAGTGCAAAGAACAAGTAGCAACTTCTGGCTACTTTATCATTGACTTTGTTTTTTTGCCAATTTAAGATCAAGATCTTAGAAAGAATTACATTCTGTCTTAGGAGGAACTGACAGAAACACATTTTCAATTACCAGTGGGTGACAACAGAACAACAATGTTGGTACTTTTTTAAACAAGGTTATTTCTTGGTTTACAGAGGTGACTATTTATAAATGACTGAACAAGATCCTCTTACAAATGATCTTATTTTTTAAAAAAAAGAAATACCCTCATTGTGGGAATGGAGACATTCAATTTATATCATACACTCTGTTGTAAAGTGAAAAGCAACTTTATGCATACAAAAGTTGCAGTGAAAATATTTTGAATTTAACAGTTCTTTATATGCAATCTACCTGTGTGATGGGGTCTCTTGTGCCAACATTTTGCATGGGCACAATCGTGCCAGACTCATCTGAGTTCTGTCCTGTGTGAAGAGAGCCTTAAAGAAAAGTGTGGCAGGGTCTGTAAATCGCCACCTCTTTGAAGGAATTTAAATGCTTTAGTGTGCAGCACAGAAACCAGCAGGGACAAGATCCTTGCAGATAACAGATATTAGAGTGGTATCTTAAGAAAAATAAAGAAGTTTTGCAGTTTTTCAGCGCTCTGAATACTTTTAGTGAGCTACGCAGGAGGGAAGAAAGGTGGAGATCTTGTTTCTACGTGATTATAATGAAAAAAAGAAGTGTTGCTAAACTATTCCTACTTAAATATTTACCTAATTTGAGCTTTGTCAATATAAAACCTGAATTGTACACCAAAATGACCTGGAACAAGCACCATTCTGATGTCTAAGCACTGTTTACCAGTGCTGGAAAAGAACAGACACAGAAGCACAAGTCAGAAAATGATCCAAGTGCGAGGCATCAAGACTCCCACCTAATGGGGGATTTTCTGAGGTTGTAAAACAGATGTTATATGCATTACTCCAATGATATATAAATTACACCAGGATAACAGCCTTTGGTATGTAAAGGAGTTGCATAAACATGGTAGGCAGTATGGTGCCTGAGAGCTTGAAGCTGGATAGCAATAAAGCAACAAACACGAGTCTGTGACAGATGTGTCCAATTTTGTCTTACATTGATACCTGGCTGGCATCAATACTGCAGCTGCATCCATTTATCTTAGGATGATGATCCTGACAAATGCTGGTCCTTTCTGGTACCAATAAGTGTATTTTTACAAATCTGGCAGTGTCATAGTTATACAAGCATGCCCCAAAAGCCCAAAATGGAAGGGATGTCAGACCCATTGAAATCTCTGTGCAATGCCAGAAGGTTAGAAGGAATGATCTGATGATGAAGTCTGGTACTGAACACTAAACCTGGAAGATCAGGTGTGAGAAAAGGCTTGGTGTTGATAGGGGATTTTAAATACCCAAGCATATTTTGGAAAATTGGTGTGGTGGCAAACAGCATGTCAAGCAGATCCTATCCCATCTCAAAGAACTTATCAGCAGTTCATTTTAGATAGGCAGCTTTTGTGAGAACCGTTCTGAAATAACAGGGCACATTTCTTAGAAATAAGAATAAACCTAAAATTCTACACCACCACCCCCAC
>JAOEHY010014502.1:0-25371 GCA_025447955.1 Psilopsiagon aurifrons
GGGAAGGGAAGGGAAGGGAAGGGAAGGGAAGGGAAGGGAAGGGAAGGGAAGAAAGGAGAAAAGGAAAAAAAAAAAAAGAAGTGCTCTTATCTTAAGATTTATTGCTACTGTACAAGAAACTGAAAAAAGGTTGCTCAGTAGCCTACCCTAAGTTAGGAAAAGTGTTTTATGCTGGCATTCACTGAATAGCATAGTCAGGATCTTGGGGGCTTCAGAAGAAGAAATGAGGACAATATTAAATGCTTTTTTAAAAAGTGTATACTGCAAGGGCTAACAGGCTGATTGGGGTTTTATGTCTTGAGTAGCTCTACATTCTCTGCTGCTGGGACATCACTGAGGGCTGGGGGGGGGGTATTATTTTTTATTTTTCATTAAATCGTAGCATTCATATCTAGGTTGAATTCTCTCATTTTTCTCATACCGAAAGTTTGTTGACTTGTTGGTTTTCACACTGCTGTCTGGCCAAGCTGCACCTGACTTCACTGAACAAGTCTGATGTCTTGGCTTCATTAAACCAAGTGTCAATCTGACTTTTCAGTGAGAGCAGGAGTATCTGTGTTCACAGCAGATGTTGCAAATAGCCCTGAGGGCACTCTTGCTTAAAAATACAAAAAGACTTCTGTTTCTAACATGCATACCAATAGCCTGGAAGCTTATCAGAGTTTGAATGGGCTGTGGAGGAATCTTGCAACACAACAAAGTCAGAAGTTACTAGTTCAACACTTTTCGGAATGATTTCCAAAGAAAGAGATGTACAAGCCAGGAAAATACATGGGTTAAGCACTGTGAAAATTGTGTTTCTTCTGACATCAGCCAACTCCTTTGAAGTGTTAGTTCACAGAACTTGTTTCTTTACTCTGCAAGTTTAAGCATCATTTCTCGTTAATAGGCAGCAGAAGCACTCTGATGGTGATTGATAGATTTTTGAGATAGTTGATAACAGTTCTGCAACAGAATAGTCCTTTTCTTATGTAATTTTGGGTAACTGTACAGCATAAATGTCTTTTTAGGAAGACTTGGGGAGCACCAAGAAAAATCAATTTCCTTATCAGGACAATAATATTTTGAAAGTGTTTCTAAAAGGGCAGACCACTCAATTAATGGCTGTTATGACCAAAATACTTTGTATTTGCCTCCATCAAAATAGTGGAAGAAATTGAAGGGGGGAGCAGGAAGGAGATTAGGAAAGGATAGAAGGGGCCAGGCTGGATGTGGTTCTGAACAACCTAATCAAGTTGAAGATGTCCCTGTGCATTGCAGGGGTGGGGGTTGGAACTAGATGAGCTTTGAAGGTCCCTTCCAACCCAAACCATTCAATGATTCTATTTTTTCACATCTCTAACAGTACTATGTAGACTGCTTTTGAACTTTTTCCTGACTACAGTATTATCTCTTCAAGGAAGCAGAGTTACTTAAATTGTTCCTGTATGTGTTTTTTCTATTCATACCACTTGCAAGCAGATTTCCTACTCAAGTTTGATTCTCTTTCCTCAGCCACATCTGTTGACTATATGTAAGATTAGTGACATTGGTTTTGTTCAGAGCATTAACCAACATGTATACAAGTCCTTCTAGAAAGTTATGAAATACTGAACACTGCTGCAGTGATATTACATTTATGTTGGGTTGTAGGAAAAGCAAGAGAGAGAGTTTGTTTTAACAAGCTCTGTATCAAAACCAAACACCTGCTCTTGATTTCCTGGGTTTGAGTTTGGGTGGTTTTTTGATAACTATTAATAATTCATAAGAGGTTCAGTATTATCTCATTATCTCATAAATAGTTTTTTCAGAAGTTCACAATTTTCTTAGACATTGACATTCCCATGAACATAGAAATTCAGAAGACATTTTGGTGACTTAAAATTGTTAAGCTAACATCTGAAAGAGTCCTCTGGGGGATGTTGGATCATGTGGGATGTGCTGATAGCGGTGGATACCTACTTCAGGTACCAGGTCTTCTACAGTGAATTATCACTTCAGAGAAGTCTTGGAGTGTGGAAAGTGGATGAGCTCAGCCTTGCTCCTGGATGAAAGCACTACCCATCCCAGTGTGACAGCCCTCTGCTACCTGCTGGGGCCTTCCTTCAGAGAAGGGCTTTTTTTGCCTTGAGCTTACCTGGTGCTGATCTGGTCCTTAGACATCAAAAAGGATGGAGATTTTTAGGCTTATATGGTTAATCCTACCAGCCACATGCTCCTAAGTGCTGCTGAGCTGGCTGTGTATTGAGTGGATGTGACACTGAACAGGTCTGCCTGTTCTGGAAGGTATATAGGCTGACACTTGTTTTTCTTAGTTTAACAAGAAACAAGACTTGATTTGAAAAAAAAGAAAAGAAAAAAAAAGACAAACTTAAACATTAAGATTGTTTTCAATCATTTAAGTTACATAGTTCCTACTCTAGAAGCTTTGATCATGTATAATCCTGTTGAGAGGCTGAATTGTAATCAGCCTCACATACATTATGTCACAATGCTGTGGCACTAGTGTATAACAGAAGATTATTTTCCATTAATTCATTCTTTGCTGGAAATATAACCACTCTATATGCTTAATAGTAAAAAAAAAAAAAAAAAAAATAATGTTATGGGGTTTTAAAATTGCTTGTTAATGAGAATTTTTCTTGCTGTTAAAAAAATGTGAGTGCTTGAGGACCATCTTTCAAATGCTGACATACCTATTTTCAACACCAACAGTGTTGAACAATCAAAACAAAATCACCCCAGACACTGCTTTTAGTAAAAGCAGCCATGTTTTTAAACTGATCAAAATGGATGTTTATCGTATCTCTGGATCCAGGACTGAATTTAAAACAGCTGCTTGCTGAATGTAGGAACAATTTTGTATCTATTCCAGTGCAGCAGAGATGGTTGTGCAAAAACATTGGTGGAACAAAGTAATTTTCTAAGGAAAAAGCCTGTCATTCTAAAAGGACTGTTTTTAAGTAGGGGGGGGAAAAAATGGTGGGAAATTTTGCATTGACCTGAGTCTTAGAATCCATGCAAACACTCAAGAAGCAGTGAAAGGTACAAACAGACATCACTTCACTTTCTCTTCTGGGCCTGATTTTCTATAACACCCACAGACTTCAGTTGAATGAAGAAGGATGGCTGTAATCTATAAAACTCATGCATTGTAACTCCCATCGCAGGCCTGTTGAAGGAGCATGATCTCATTGCCTGACAGCTTATATCAATAGGAGAGCCCATCAGTGGAAGAAGAACATGGTGAAGAGAAATATGATTGCAAAAACTTCTAGCATGCTGCACATGCATTTGGTGGTCTGCATCCTGGTGGGCCATAGATAGGGTCTTGTGGAGCCCCGGGCACTTGCAGAAGGATTCATGTACCCATTCCTCACAGTGTTTAAGGCCAGGCTGGACAGAGCCTTGGGCAACACAGTCTAGGGTGAAGCATCCCCCTGCCCATGGCAGGGAGTTGGAACTGTATGATCGTAAGGTCCTTTCCAACCCAAACCATTCTACGATTCTTTGAAGGGGCACTTCTGACTGCAGGAGGAGGCTGAGTACATGCTGTTGTATGGGACACCCAACCTACCTGTCTCTTCCAGCACAGAGGGGGTATTTGTAAAAGCTTCTATATACTAAGATGAACCACTTAATTAGATCTACCAGTGCAACTGTATAGTCCAAAGAAAGAACTGAATTAATTCTGTTAGAGGTTTTACAGAACACGAACTAAATCTCTATTATCCTACCTTCAGCTTTCATGTCATGAAAAAAATATCTGTTTTCCATCATACTGGAGAAAAGAGATCAAATATGCATATGTACACATATGTACAAGTATGACTAAATAATCTTCATCCGAAACAATCTTTCCATTATATTCTGGTAGAGTACAGAAATACCACATCTAAAAATATTTTGTTTTATCCTTCTGATGTCCTGTGGTGGTGTTCTGAGAGGGAGCTAGAGCTATAGACAGCCATGGGTATTTTTGTTTATAATGATGTTCTAATTCTATGTTAAAATCACAGAATCACAGACTGGTTTGTGTTGGAAGGGACCTTAAAGCTCATCCAGTTCCAATCCCTGCCATGGGCAGGGACAGCTTCCACTAGTTGCTCCAACCTGGCCTTGAACACTGCCACGGATGGGGCAGCCACGAAAACATGGACAAACAAAAGAAACAGAAATTAAATTTAGAAAAAATGTTTACCTCCACTTAGTTGTAAATAACAATAAATTCACATCACCAAACCTTCTTTGATGGCAGCAGACGTAGTAACTGATAGAAAGGTGTCCTTATCGGACCACTCAGAAGGGAAGTCATGGGCTGAGTGTGTCTGATTAATGATTTGAGGTGACATACTTCCAAAATGATCACTTCTGTTCCTAGTTGAAGCATCTTAACAGGCAGGTATCTAATAATGGTTTGGCCCATGCACTGTTACATTTTGTCTCCAGGGCTCTCAACCTGACAATGCTTCATAAGTAGTTAATTGTGATGAGGGAGGCAGGGGGAGAGGGAGAGTGAGGGAAAAAATAAAATATCCTGCATTTATCAGCTAGTAATGCATTTTAGTTCTTTGGCAGCATATTGGGATGCTTTTCACTCTCTTCTTCCCAGCCATTTGCGTTTTGGGGGGTTTTTTTGGTTGGTTTTTTTTTTTTTTTTTTTGTAGCAAGGGTTTTTTCACTTAAATCAATACTGGGCATAATAGGAAAAAAAAAAACCAACCCCCAAACAAAAAGCAAAACACCAAAAACACCCAAAAAAAACTAACTCAATATTTAGTCTGCAGGCAAATGTATCATCTACTTTCCTTCTACACAAGCCTGCTGAAGGTACTGTACATAGATAACAGTGTGCTTACAAGGACTATTGTTTTGAATTAGTTAGCCCATGTTCCCACAATGCTGCCTTGGTGGCTTGTCTGAAAGGGGAAGCAAGCAAAAGAAAAGTGATGTTAAAGAAAACATTTTGCTCATTATTATTTATACTGAAAACTGAAAATAAATTGAAAATATTGCAACACAAAACTATGCTTTAAAAAAAAAAAAAAAAACAACTAATCAGTGAAGCTTCATTTATAGTGCTACATCCTGAGGTTTTGCACAGACAGTGAAGTTTTATATGAGACATCTAATTAATATATCTACTGGAGATGCCCGGGTATAATTTAGGAAACCATATATTCCCAGCACACTGCTGAGAATAGTATAAGGAATTTCTTTCTTTCCTGGTTTTATTTCTAGCATATCTGCTTGTACATACTGTGCAAGACCTCATTATGTATAAATATGTATTTTTTCCCTACAAGCCACATAACACATGCAGGGTACAGACCTTAAACATACATAAATAAATATCCCCAAAGGGCTTGCTACTGAGGCTGTATTTTATGATATTCAGAAATATATTCTCATGCTCTTTTATTAGATCTCTAATTTCATTATGCATCCAAAACATACGGGAGAAGGAAACAAGTCAGATCCTCATACAGTAAGAAACCCATGCCCACAGCACATGGAATTAAGGGCACAGAAAGTCACTAGAAAGGTGTCCAGTGACTAAAAGTTCGCTCGTCGTACCAGCATTTCCTAGCAATCAATCAGGCATGAACTGTAACTTCAGAGTAACCTTCTTTACTGCACTGCTTAGCATTTTGTCCTCAGTACCACAAAGTTTGTTCAAAAACTGAATCATAAATTTTATCAGTTCCATCTGAAACAAATATATTTGTGGGGCTGTGCAGCCTGGAGAAGAGAAGCTGAGTGGAGACCTCATAGCAGCCTTCCAGTATCTGAAGGGAGCTACAAGGATGCTTAAGAGGGGCTCTTCATCAGGGACTGTAGTGACAGGACAAGGGGTTAAACTGACACAGGGTAAGTTCAGGTTACATGTAAGGAAGAAGTTCTTTACTGTGAGGGTGGTCAGACACTGGAACAAGTTGCCCAAAGAAGTGGTAAATGCACCACCCCGGCAGTGTTGAATGCCAGGTTGGACAGAGTCATAGGTGATGTGGTCTAGTAGAAGGTGTCCCTGCCCATGGCAGGGGATTGGAACTGGATGATCTTAAGGTCCTTTCCAACCCAAACCATTCTATGATTCTAAGATATTGAATCCATTTTCCTTGCTTAAGCTAAAAGGTCATTTGCACATAAAATATTCTGGTTTATCTGAACTGCTGTCAAAGCAAACTGGACTGCTATCAGACTGAAGTGGATGATTAGATTTCACAAATTAGCAGAAGGAGGAACTGCTACCACCTCTTTTATCCTCTGGTAGCTTACACTATAAATCTTCGATCTCATCTCCTACAAGAAATTACTTATCTACAGTTCCAGGAATTGTAGCTTAAAAGGCACTCTAGCATGATGGTGAAGGAAGTAGGCAGAAGAAGGGCTCTTAAGCTTTTCTGTAGTAATGGATGAATAGTGTGAAAAGTTGTGAATAGTTTTGTGCTTTCACCAGGACAAGTGGAGCAGATAGTGGCTGGAGTCAGTTCACTGTGCTTGGTAACTGCCATCCTTTGCCCCTGACAGTGCACATGTGCTGCTGCAGAGTGGGAATGCTCTAGCCCCTCATTCTGAACCCCATTTGTGTGCCTGGTCCATCACACATACCAGCCTGAAATGCAGAAAGGGCAAAACACAGTCCTGTCATATATGGGGTGCCTATAGCTTATGAACCCAAGAAGTGTGTTTGAGCTCTGGTGTGAACCAAGTCAAGAATTTTATCTTATTTCAGTGGAAAACTGTTGTTTTGTACATTGTACAATTATGACCACACACTGATGTATGCTATAAAATGCAGACATCAAGGAGGGAAAAGAAGCCCTGTCTAAAAAGACTTTACAATTACTTTGCTCATCTACTATACTGGTGTCTGGAATAAAGATGAAGTACCTAGCATAAAAGACTTAGAGTCTAAAAGAACGAGGATAAATAAGACTCCCTGGTATCCAGAGCCCTGTTCCTATGGGTAAGGAAATTGAAATCTGTCTGCTGAATTCTGTTCTTGTAACCTGGAGGTCTAATAGAATCATGAAGCACTGTGAAGTGGTAGGGCTGTTAATAAGGTGGAACCTCAGGTAGAAAATATGTATAATATGAGGACAAGCTATGCAAATTGAAACTACATCATCTTAAAATGATCTGAGGAGAAAGGAGGTGGTGTAATTAATGTACTCACATTCTTTGAATAGAATAAGTGAGGTCAACTGAAGTTGCTATGTTAACCACCAAAAGAGGGAAGTGCTTAATTGTTAATTAAATAAAAAAACAGAGCAGATGTTTCCAAGTACTTTTTTCATGTCAGACTTACAGTGAAATAGTAGCCTTACCAAACACAGGAAAAATTACTAGCTCATTCAGGACAAAACTAAAAGCAAAACACAGAAACAATAGGCAATAGAAAGAACCTGCATAAATTCTTTTTAGATGGCTGAATTACAGTCATTATAAAAATGATTTTCCAGATCTTATTTTACAGCCAGTACATTGAAAGCCTGTATCTTTGTGGCTGAGGAGACATGTTTTAGGTATGTTTTCTGAGGCAAGTATTCAATATAGTTTTATTTCTGACAGAATATAGGCAAAATAAGTCTGTGAAAGTATATTTTTTTTTCGCAAGCAGTCCTGTGTATTTTACATTAAAGTCTCACAATGCCATTAATTTCCACATCTGTAAAAGATATTCTTCTCCATAAGCGATTGCAGTTTCATGGAACAGTGTCATTTTCAGGACAGAAGAAAGAACAAATTGGAACTTTGATGACAGAGTGGATACTGAGTTTAAACACAGTGGGTTAGCAAAACCTCTTGGGTTTCAGAAGAACAGTGCATGAACTGAGATTTTAAGGGTGGAGTGGACTTTCCCTGACTTCTCCACTGTGCCTGCATGAAAGGAAAATGTTCCTTTTGACTCACATAGCCTACTTGTACATCTACTACCGAACAGCAACATTAAACAATAAAACCAGCAAACACTAAACATCAGACACTGACAACTGTTTTCCAGTTTTACCTAACTGTAGGTAAAACAGTTTTCCATGCAATTAGGTCATGTAGGAAAGGAAAGAATGTGAATGGCATCTCCTTCATGTAACTCACTCCAATGTCAGGAATTTTTGTCAGTCATACTTCACAGAATGGACAATGGCACTTCTTCCAAGAGTTTGAGTCCTATGGTCCAGAGAGAGGATCAATCCCAAACTGTAGCACTGCCTCCGTCATTGTTGGCCTTCCATATCATACCCAACACCACTGAAATACAGAGGATTTTCAAATGACAATTCAACTTCCTAGAGTCCTCTCTGAAAAGGAGTCCTCCCTTCCAAGATTAGTCATGATATCCTGACATGCAGAATACTTGGCATACCCATAGTGCATGTATTAGTATCAATGCCAAAAAAACAATTCAAACTAGTCATTTGAAAAATGAAGTTCTTAAAACTTTCCATTTTTTCCCGAGATGCAAGCCAAAATATTCTGTTGCCTAAAGGGGATAAAGAACATTGTGATTATTTTATTTCTCTAAACAAATACTATCTGTCAAGTACTAAAAGTAATTTCTAACAGAATCTGGATACCCAAAGGCACAGCTTTATTACTGTGCCAGAGAGCTCTGCTCAGACCGTGCCCTTGTATGCTACTAACTAGACTTTTTTAGCAGCTCCTATGTCAGCAAAAAGTGAGTGTATCTTCAGTATGTGATTGATACTTGGTCCAAAAAGCCTCATCATAGTGTACCCATGATGGAGTCTCCATCCTTGGAGATATTCAAAAGTTGTCTGGACACAATCCTGAGCAATGTGCTCTAGGTGACCCTGCTTGGGCAGGAGGGCTGGACAGGGTGACTTCCAGAGGTGCCTCAACCATTCTGTGATTCAGTAAGGGCCCACAGTAAAATTATTAAAGGCTGAATAGGCTTTAGTAGATCAAATGAAGTACTTCCTAACACATTTTTACTCTATAGGCTGCATGCTTCTTCATTTACCAGACCTTAACCTGTGTCTTTCTTCTCCAATTAATCTTCATGATTGCACCTGGGCTGTCTGCAAGGCACATTTAGGTTGTATGAATGAAACTATTCAGTAGATGGAGGCCATTTCAAACTTAAGGCTCCCCATATGGAACTTAATATCTTGACTCCTTGACTGATAATTTTAAAGTAATTATTCTGATGGATAATATTTTTCAGGTTTCTCTGTAATAGTTTTTCTATTTGTAAGTGATTTCCCTGAATTCCTTTTTGAATAAAGGTCCTACACCTATACCTTTACCTGCAGTTACAGGAGCTGGTTATGTGCCACCTGACCTTTAAATGGGATCTATTTCTAGCTCTCCAGGGGAATCAGAAAAACTCTCCTTTGTTTTTCACCAAAACAACTTGGAAAACAAGGATTTCCAGACTAAAATTTGATTTAAAAAAATAATTTAAATTCATATAATCATCAACTATGCAAATTCTATATTCTGATTTTTATGTGACTACCTGCTAATTAAAGATGAAAGGCACATAATATGTCTTTCAAGTAGGCATTGAAAATGTAATTTGCTTTCTTAGAAACCCATCAAGAAAATATCAAGTTCACATTTGCTGATGCACTTGTCAAATGCGCCATATAAGCCGCTTGCTTCTGATTGGTTTCATCACGTGTTTCAGGAATGCAACGCAATGTGACATTTCTGATGCTGTATGGCAGAGCAATGGTCACTTCAACACACTTCCAGCAAGCAGCTATTGAAAACAGGGAAGTGAAGATGCAGGCCAAAGGAAAGCCATGAGCCTGTGATTCTTTTAGAGGGTCCAGAATGTTTCAGTTCAGATGCAATCTGCAGCACTGGCACTGTTTTCTTGCCCTGAAGTAACTGATTTCATATAAAGAGGAAGCAGCTTCACAAAAGAGAAGATTTAGGATTTTCAGGATAGGGCTTATCACTTTGTTCCATGCCATTAATTATACATATCATACATCTGATCTGACAGTTCAATAGTGCTTTATATCTTTGGCGAATCCTTTCCCTGGGAGGGAAGAAAGAGCAATTAAAATCTTGCCAGGGTTAAAATTTAGGAGGAGAACTCACTTGCCAGGATAATGTTTTTTTGTTGTTTGTTTTTTTGGTTGCCTTTTTTTTTTTTTAAGTCTGTACATTTTCTGACCATAATTTCCAAAGTGAAAATTTGTGTCTAAAACTAGGATCCTAACCTAACACTTCAGAAATTTCAATAAGAAGCTTTTCAGGCATCCCAGCCCATGGCAGGGGAGTTGGAACTAGATGATCGTAAGGTCCTTTCCAACCCAAAACATTCTATGATTCTATGTAATGCCGAGCAGGGAATAATCTCAGAACATCAGAGTGCTGCTAAATACCATGCATTTTGAAAAATCAAGCTAGCAAACTGCACCTAATACATTTTCATGAAGATACAGTAGTTAGTGTGGTTATCTTAGAGGAGGATTTTGATTTAGATGCCAGAATTGAGAGGCAGGAAAACTTGCTTCCCACCTCAATCTCCATCTGTCTACAGTTTGAAACTTCACCTGTAAAATGGTAATAACATATTTTCCTACCATTTCTGCTAAGCTCATAAGGTCTCTGAAGACCCAGTGACTATGTGAAATTCATGTGCTCAGACATTGCTCCAGTGTACACTAGAATACTATAACACCAGGCTAGGGAACAGAGACTGGTGCTAAATGCCTGCTTCTTCAAAATCGCCTGATTATCAGAACACAAATCCATGTTCGTTCATCACCTCCTCAGCCCTTCCTCTGCCCATGCCTGCAGTTTGTGTTTGTTGAGCGTTCAGTGCTCAGAACTGGAGCTGCAGGCTCCAGTACATTATCATACTGCCTTTTTCCCCCTACACAAACAGTAAGTGAAAGAACGCGATTTTGGTGAAAGGATGGCTTTAGCACCTTCATTTGGTTTAGGACCTTAAAACTGAGAAGAATTTAACATTAAGACTTGGCTGAGCACCTTCCTAGCATGTTACAGAAAGATCCTGTCACAGCCAGTTTAGATCTTATTGATGTATGGGAGAGCTCTTAGGCTTCTTAACTCAACTCCCAAGAGTACCATCTATCATTAGGAAGCTTGACGATCAGCAATCTCCTGCCCTGTAACTGATTGAAGTGCATCTCCCTGTACTGTGCTCCACCTCTGCTGAAGAACCGCATGGAAGCTGCCAAGCACCGTTGCCAAATTCCTGTTTTGCGAAGCATGCAAGTTAGCACAGGCGGCAGTCACTCCTAATCAAAGTCTGCACTTCTTCCGTGCACCTTGAAGCCTTCTTTTTGAAGCATCTAGCATCAGCCTTCTGTACCTGACCCTTGCTGTAGTTAACGAGTATCTTTTGTTTCAGCAGCTTCTCTGCTAATCTCAGGTTTATGTGAAATTGTTGCTGGTGAGGTGAGACCCTTCATGGAGCTGACTGCTGCAGAAGGCCTTTAGCTTAAATGAAAGTGATGGCACTTCAGCAGGACCGAAAATAAATTATTTGACAGAATATAGATTCAGAAAGAGAAGTAATTCTTGCTGCTGTCATAAAACATTGCTTTTTTAAAAATGTCGAGATTATGAGACACCATTGTGAATAGAGCAATTGCTAGCACCATCTACCGGTACACACACTAAAGTGAAACAATAACGGGAGGGGGTGGGGGTGGGGTGGGGTGTATTTTCTTAGAGCGGATCTCGAAAGAAATTGGAAAAAGAGAAAAAAGTCTGTGATAATCTTTAGATGTGCACTAGTTAATGCCATACTAATGACAGCTCTCTAGCTGCACTGGCAGGGAAGGAGCCTGAGGAGCGAACAACAAGGTAAAGTCAATTCATTCCCTCCAGCCCAGGGATAACACTTTACTTTTCAGTTCTGCCTGCAGTAGGAGAAAGTGTGGCTGTTCTGCTCTCCACTTTTCCTCTTACTGGAAAAACTGCACTAGGTTGTGGTTCCACAGGAGAGTAGGAAGAGCATCACATCTGAGTGCTGGAAATATAAAATCCTGACAGAGGAATACAGAATAAATGGAATTCTGTCAACATCACAAAGGAACTGGGAAATGGAAAAAAAATGGAAAAAATCAGACTGTGATGTAGTACTGTGATTCACTTTAAGTCTGATGAAAATATTATCAAATAGGAACACCTTATTTTACTCTGTTGGGAATTAAAGCAAGGACTGGGCAAAGTGTATCGAACAGGGAAGTTTGATATTTCATAAAAACATTTCTGATTTAACTGCAAAACTGTCTTTACTCAGAGGGATGGTGGCCTGGTTGATTTAGAGATATTAAGCACAGTCTCCTGGGTTTTTTGAGCTTTAATGTTATTTGAGTCAAAGGAACATGCAGATAAATAGCCTGTTAGTTTAAGAAATCACAGTGTATTCCCCCATTTGTCATTGTTACTGACTGAAAGATAATTGTGCGTCTTGGATTTGGATCTAACAACTGAGGAATAGATTAACACCGTCATAATCAATTTTGGTGGTGTTCTCAGCATAAATGAAGTTCAGAAGAGGGCTTTTAGCTAAGACATTTAATTCTGAGTCTTTCAACAGAGCCAGATCAAGCTGACTTTCTGATCATTTACAGATTATCACAGGGGATCATAGAGAAATCAATCAATACTTATGTAAGAATCAGGATGAAGTATTCAGACTCACAATCAGACATGTCAGGAAATGCTGAAGTCAGAAAGCCCTTGCCCCACATTTCTTCCCAAACATCTCTACTCTAACCTACTGAACAAATGATAGACTGAATCTGGTCTTATGCCTACACATGAAGATGTCTGACAACCAGCCCCTTTCTTGAAGAGACTATCCCATTTCAGGCAATGGTTAGCAACTTTCAAGCTTCCAGACAATGATGCAGATTCATGATCACTTAAATCTTCAGAGTTTCCTGATCTCCTTTAATGGATAGAGGGCAGAAACTACAGCTAAATGCCAAAAAGCAAGAACTGGTACAAACATGATGTAATACAGTAAGTCGTGAGCCAATATCTGCTGAACCAGCCAAATTGTATCACAGTGAACTATTTGAAACCATAAAAACATCAGTACTGAGAAGGCGTTCTCTACATCAGTGCGCAACATGATATACTGCCAAGAAGTCTTACTATATTTCACTTTAAGTAGCCCAAGTATTTGGAAAGCTTCCTCAAACAGCACGGGCCCCCTTTGCCTATTTTCATCAGGTGAGATCCCAACTGTGCTCCCAAAATTCACTGCATTCACTCATTATGCCATTATGATACTTCAAAGAAATTTTAACCAAAAAGTGGTGGTCCAGTCCATAGCTCTGTTCAGCCTTAAGAAACAGTCCCAGGAATTATCATCCTGCTTTATTCAAGAGACAATTCTCTTTCCCTCAAGTGATATGACATTTGTTGAAGAAACCCACCTTTCAGATGACAGTTGCAACAAATCTTGGTTTAGGACTTGTGATGAAATGACTATTCAGAGCTAAGATCGTAAAATATCCCATCCTTCCTTTTATGTGCAGAGTATGTATCTGTGCCATTGTTCTAAAACATACATGGAGTCCTGACTGCTGAGATCCAAATGTCAGCAAGATCCAGGCTTAAATTTGGAGAGTATATCAGTAAATCCACTTAAACTGCTACAGAACTTGTGAAGGCACTGCCTGTTCCTCACTCTTTTTTGCACCACTAGCACCTCTTGGCTTGCTTATCACTCTTGAACCTAGTTCTGAAAGTTCTGTTACCAGTTTGTGTTTGGTCGGTGCTTCTACACATAGGTAAAACAACCTTGCTCCACATCAATCCTTTCACTTAATCATTTTTCCCTTTACCAAGAACCAACAGACCTCTTTTACTTTCTAGGTTGCCCTCCCCTAGCATGCAGTGGGGCTTTGCTTTTGGTTTATGCCACAGCCACTGGGCTTATAGATTCAAGGCCCAGCTGGATGTTGTTCTAGGAAGCCTGATCTAGTTGAAGATGTCCCTGCTCATTGCAAGTGGATTGGACTAGATGAGCTTTGAAGGTCCCTTCCAACCCAAACTATTCTGTGGTTCTACGAATTTTCATTTAAAAGAAAATCTTTAAACTTTCTTTGATGAACACATGCAACTGACCCATTTCTTCCCATGCAGAAGGGCAAAAGACCATCTCATGATGCTGACAGTTCTCAGCAGATTTATGCTTTGTTGGCTCCAACAGCTCCCACTTGGGTGAGAGAGCAGAATCAAGTAAATTTGCATAAAGTAAATTAGGAGGCATTGAAAGCATCTGAATGCTTATAAATTCATAAAAATTCAGGTGCTGAAGTCTCCTTTTCTAAGGTGACTTGGTCATTATATGCCTAGTTATTACACTGTATTAGTTGGACTTACATACTCCTGAGAATTTCATGGCACAACTTTCTTCTGTTGCAGCAGCACAGGAATGTTTATAAATTGCTCCAAGAGCCTTAGATAAAACGAGCTGTAAATATAGAATACATCATTAACTCTCATTAATTCATCTCATAAACTACCTCTATGACCCTCTCCTGATGTCCTTCTTAAGTTGCTGCTGCATCTAGAGCTGTTTCTAGTTACAGTTGGGATTGGTGCTACAGAAAGTGCAAATTTGAATTGCCTGGCTCTGAAAGGAAAAGAACAGGCTGTTCACAGGATTTTTATTTGTGGTGTTATGTATTTTTATATAACCTATAAACATCAATGAACAAGCAACTGTTGACTGTCGGTCTACCTTCTGGTTAATGAATTTGCTCATTTTATGCTATGATCCTTTACGTTTTCCCTCAAACCCTGTTGCCTGAACTATTCATTAATTTTGCAACTAAAAAAATTCTTCAGTTAACTCATGTACATCTTTGTTCTTCTTTAACTATCCAAAGAGTGCTGGACACATACCAGAGAAACAATTTGCATTTCAGAAGCAGAAAATTCATATTTCTTTACTGTGAAGTGGAATAGGTCACATTAAAATTAACTGATTAAGTAAACCCAACAAAAGCAACGACATAGGGTTCAAGTGTGATTGATTAATGATAGCTGCTTTAAAAACACCATGTTCTTCAAAATATAATTTTTCTTCAAGGATTAAAAAAAACCCCAAAAACCTTGAGGGGAAGATTATCCCTTATTTGATGTAAAAGGAAATAGTTCACAGTAATCATTTTTTATCATCTTACTAATGAGTAAGTCAAATTTATTTCAGAGACAGATTAGACTGTCCTGTGATGTGACACACTATGGAATGCTATTAATGTTTTGCATTGCAGTGTTCATTTTGAACTACCTATACACTGTTGGCAGCACTTTAAATGATTACATAGTAGGGATGTGTTTATATATAGTATGCAATCACGTCAAATGCTAGGACTGCAATATGAATAGGCAATAATAAACTTTCATTTTGCTTACATAGGTCTGATTAATTGTCTGAACTTTGGCAAATGAAAAAAGAAAACCTCTTGAAAATGGGCTGTTATTATTTAAGGTTAATATATTTTTATGGGGTTTATGTGCATAGTATAGCACTTTTGGGGGGTTTGTTTCATTTTGTTATCCAATTTGGTTTACTACTTTATTCATTGATTTCCCATAGAAATGTTTGTGCTTATATACTGCCTTTCAGCCGAGGCTCATAAAGTACTTTACAAACATTAATATATTCTTCTCAACACTTTTATTTACATTTCCTTTCTAATGAAACTATTATAGACTAGCTGTACAGAAATTACAGTAAGGTAGTAACACAAGTAGAAGACAGAACATGCACCAGAAATAAAATATCAAAATGACTGGAATGAAAGCCCAAAATGCCACAACCCAGGTAGCTTTTAGTCTGCCCTTCCAATGAGAAGTAGGACTGAGAACAGCATGGATGATTTAGGGCTGAGCTATGTACCAATCACTCAGACATTAATCGAACCTGTTCTGAAAAATTTCCAGTTATGGAGACTGTCTAGGGAGAGTGCAGAATCTGTGCTTGCACTGAACTACTCATAGTGTTAGAAACCTTTTCTCCATGTCTAATCTAAATGACTTGCTTTGGGTTTAGCTCATGACTTCATGTCTCATTCACTTGGACATGGAGAAAAATTATTCTCTACCTTTGAGGCAGTCTCTTATGAATTTGAAGTCAATTATCATGTAGTCTTTTCTTTTAGATGAAATAACACAAGTTAACTAAATCTTCACTAATAGTCCTTCTCGTTGCCTTCACTCACCATTCTCCAGCCTCATTCCCAGCAAAGCACGATGTTGGAAATAGACATAGGATTTGACCAGGTGCCTTCACTTATCCTGCAGGGCATGTTTCTTCTTGTGCATCCAGTTGATGCTTGTACTTTTGCACAACAGCTTGACAGCATTTCCACCAATCCACTAGTGATGCTCAGGAAGGCCCTTTTTTTTCCTTCACTTGCAGATCTGCCACCCAGTTTACTCTGAACTGACACAGCTGGTAATCATTGTACATGTTAGCATTTCATATTTGTCCTTATTCAGCTCCACTCTACTCTTCAGATCATTTCTCCAAATTATCAAGTTTTCACATTTTTGGCTTTTTGCAACAAGCCTGAAGCTGCTTGGGGTGGCATTGCCTGTGTATTTACTAAGCATAGCCTCTGCCCCATCATCCAAGTTCTGAGTGAAAACATTGAGTGCTGCTGCAGCCAGTGTACATGTAATCCTGCTTGATAGTTTGGCAATTTTGGCAGTAAAAATTTGGAAACTTTGGCAGTAAATCATTGATAATCTGTCTGTGAACATGGCTTTCCAGACAGCCTTGTATCAATCTTAGGGCAGTTTAATTAGACACACTTTTCCCAGTTTACTTTTGAAGCTGCCATGTAGTACACGAACATGTGCATGTACATGTAGAAGGAGAGAACACTAGTTAGTTCTCCTATAGCTGCTATAGTCTTTCATAGAAAAAACTTGGTTTGAAACTTAGGTAATCTGCTTTTCTGCTTTTGACACATTTGTTGTTTCATACTTTCTTGTCTCTTTTTTTTTTTTTGGTTTGGTTCCATTTTCTTTCACTTACAAGTGATTGAATGTTTTGTCAGTATTTTTTTTCTCGGAAAGTTGATTGGTCTTTAATTCATTTGCTTCTCCTTTTTTTTCTCTTTTAGAGATAAAGATCATATTTGCCCTTTTCCAGGGTCTGGCACTTCATAAAACCTCCATGCTTTCCCAAAGATAACCTTTAATAGTTCCATTTGATTCGCCTCATTCTTAAATTCCCAGTAAAGAGACCAAGTCCAACCAGTTTGAAAAATCAAACCTTACATGGTTCTGTCTGATGGTTTCTTCTTCTGCTACAGCCCAAAATGCTGCCTTTTTGCAACAGGTAATATGTAGCTGATACTCCTACTGACAGTTGAACTCTGATCCATAAAAAAAGAAGTGGCATGAAGCTTCCTCAGTGGTACCTATCAATAAAACTGCTATCTAAAACAGCAGACCAGCACTCTCCATCATCATTGATACTCTCTCTAGTCCTTCCTGGCTTGTCTTATTTTGGGACTTAATGAAAAGGCTGACTACTGCAATAACCAGGATAAACTCCTTCAGGAGCCCACTTGATGCATTCTTCACATCTTATATGATGTGATATGATTTATCATTATTAAACCAGTCTTATCATCTCAAAGGGCTATTTGTAAGATACAGAAAACCTCTGGGCATCTTCACAGTCCTTCCACTTCTTGCATGAGACTGTTGCAGAGATATAAATTTGACAGAAGGCTCAAGCAGTTTCCAGAAAAGATTCTTTAATCAAAAGCACTCACCACTTTCTTTCTTGATATTTAATAGAGTTCACCTACATGGTTGCAATATATATGGTGGTGTTACAAAACTTGACATCAGAGGAATTCAAAGCACTTTTCACATGGAACTTTTTAATAAGGCAAAAGTAAGTAAAGTGACTTTCCTGAGGTCATCAGGCAAGTTATTGGCTGAGCTAAGAATGCAGTCCAAACCTCCCAAATCCCAGGCCAATGCTCCATCATCATGTCATCCAGCTTCCCATATTATTAATGCTCAGCCTAAATATATTCTTGTAGCAATTGATTTAATGCCATTAGTTTCAGACAGCTAATCCAAAGCTCCTTTAGATATCCAGCCTCCAGGGATTTACTGGAACAAAGAACTTCAGGACTGATCCAGAAAATAACATCATAACTTTTTCAGTAGCCTTTTTCAAGCTACTCTATTTTTAGTTGAAAAGTCATTTCAAAGGGAAATGATCACCTGCAATTCTAAATCCACCTGTCCTGGGTTCAGCAGTAGCAGTCATTTTTTCTTCTCGACAGCTGGTGCAGTGCTGTGTTTTTGACTTTCGGCCTAGGAACGGTGCTGATAACACTGATGTCTTTAGTTGTTGCTCAAATGTTTACTCTGACCAAGGACTTTCTGAGTCTCATGCTCTGCCAGGGAGCAGGGGAAGCTGGGAGGAAGCAGAGACAGGACACCTGACCCAAACTGACCAAAGGGGCATTCCATACCACATGTCAGCACGTCGTGCCCAGGATGGAAAAACTGGAGGCAGGGACCCAGAAGAGGAGAATCACTGCTCAGTTGGGCTTGGTATCGGTCAGCGGGTGGTGAGAAGTTGTAGTCTCTTCCCTTCTCTTTCCCTTGTTATTATTATTATTGGTGGTAACTCCCATGGGAGTTACATTCTTTTGATTCTCCTCCCCATCCCCCTTGGAGCAGGGGGGAAGACAGAGGGGAGAGTGAATGAGTGAACTGCGTGAGTTACAGCTGGGCTTAAACCTTGACACACCACAAAGCAAATCAAATGATCAACATTGAACTGAGACATTTGGATCAGGCCCACAATGGTTTTCTATGCTTCATTTTCAGACTGTAATATTCAGTAAAGATATATAGTAGTAATTAATGGGATGAAGTCAAGATAATGATTGCAATACATGAAAAGAGAATTAAGTGAAAAATCCTTAGCGTCTTAGAGATGTAACAGGAGTGGGTAGAATTTGAAGCTGCAGAAAAATTATGCTCATCTACCTCCTCTTGGGCACAAGAGCAGATAAAGTTGCTGTGTGAATAATAGAAATAGACCAGATTAGAATAATGAGAGGGAGATAAAGTATCTTCACATAAAGATATGAAAAGGACTTTAGAGTGCCTTTATCCTTTGAGAATGCCTACAAGGGTTCAGTTCAAAGATGTCTGAAGATGGAAGAAAAGTTAGAGAGCTCAAAGAAAGTTACATCTTCATTAATGGTGTGTGAGAACACAGGGGAATCAAGACAGTGACAGAAATACCTGCTAAGAGAAAGAGCAAGAGGAGGAATAGAAATCTTCTTATCAAGCCACACAGTCTTCTGTGCTTTTGACCTTCATAATCTATCATGTTGAACTAAGTGGAAGAGCTGAAGGCAAATATGCTCCTCAATCTACTATCTCAGATCTGTATAGAGATTGCCCCACTCAGCTGAATTTCTCCATGGTGTAATTTAAAATTGCTGTAGCTTGCAGAAAGCTCTGCTTTTGCGGAGTGTTCTCAAGGACTGTATGTCAAATAGTGGAATAGTCTCTTCTTTCCATTTACGTTGAGTCTTTTCTTCATAAAAATATGGTTTTCTCATCCAGTTAACCTTTTTGGTAGTCTTTGAATCAGACCTCATTCCTTATAGCGCTTTTTAATTGTCATGATATAACAATGTCAATTATGGGGGTTTATGTCAATGAAATCTACCATGTTTTTTTACAGTTTAGAATAAATTATTTTTATTATCTTTGCTCCAATAAGGATGTCAGATTGCTTTATGGCAAATCTAGAACTTAATAGAAAACAGTAGGAGAATGCCTTGTGCTTCAAATACTCATATACACAGATAACATATAGGATAAAAATATAAAATACTAAATCAGTGATTTAAAGAGAAAAGTTAAGAATTGCAATAACATAGAATGGAAAAATAATACTTTATCAATTCTAAGCAGAAATAGACCTGAATAAAAGAAAAAATAATCCTGCCAATTTTGCATCCTATTGATGCCACAGTTTTACATGGATATAGAAAGACTCTACATCTGAATTTTCCTTTATATTTAAGTTCAGCGTCCACCAAGCATAATGCATTATACCCTCCAGATAGTCTCAGAAGAATACCTGAGGTCTGAAATGGTACATCTTAGAGATGCAATATTAGAAAAACAGCAGATTTAACAACAAAAAAAATATTCTCACTAATCATGTTTTGTACACTGTAGCTACCTATGCACCCAGCTGAGATTTAAATATGCACATAAGCACGTATTAAGTATATACGAGCATATTTAAAATATACTTTTCATGACAAAGCAGAAAAGAAAAGCCAGTGACTTACATTTGTGCTGCAGAAGTCATTCACAGGGGATTTTCATCTGTAGGCAGAAAGCAAACACCTGTCAATACAAATCTCATGTGATTGATATCTCAGTGTCTGAACTCAAGCTCTGAATCTTCGATAAATTGCTCATCCCACATATAGTACACTACTGTATATATATCTGCCATGAACCCTGTTTGAATCCACTGCTGCTTATCAACATCCTGGTCTCAAATCACAGGAGCAAACATTCGCTTCATGCACCCAGCTGCCAGGTTTGAACTTTGAGTGCTTCAAGAAAACCCTTATAAATCTCACAGTAATCTGCAGCAGCCACTGATCATATTGCAACAGTTCACAGTCCTTCAGGCCTTAATCCTTGCCATTTCTACTGCAGCCCATCACCAGCCTAACCTGCAACATCACCTATCTCAGCAATATGTGGCTGCATCAGCATTGCTTATGGCCCATCCAAGAAAAGATAAATATTTTAAGAAACCTACTTATTCCTTTCTAAAACAATATGGTATCTGCTAACTTTATTCATGTCTCCCAGTTCTCCGTAGCTGTATTTTCCCAATCAGATTGCAGTAAACTTGTCCAATGAAATACTTCTATCAGACTTGACAGTATAAACTTCTAACCATTTTTTTGATTGCTTTATCATTTTTCACCTTCAATAATGTGAAACAAAAGCTAGGGAAGGTCACTTACATTACCTTTTTGGAAAATGAGCTGGAGTTCCTCACTCACTAAGCTATATTGCCTATGCTAACTTCTAATTATAGAAGGGTGCACTTTAAGAGGTTTGTTTAAGAGTTTCTTCCATTATTCTGTGTTAATAGAAAATTAATACTACAACAGGCTTATGTTTCCCATTTAAGATGAGTCGAGTCTAGAGAGCATGGAATTATAAAACAGACAGGAAGTACCTATTTTCTTTTGTGAATATTCTTTTTCTGTGATTCAGATTTTTTTTTGACCCACAGAAAAGGACCATTTAATAAATTTGGTTCTCTCAAGATCAAATTTATTAAATGATCCTAAGAGAACTCAGTGCATCTGCTGAATATATCCTTTTAAACAGCAAGCCACTGCATACCTAAAGATACCAACACTTTTCTACATCTAGGACTATGTTATGTGAACACAAACTGCTTATTTCTATCAAACTGAAAAAACTGTAGCATCAGCACTTCGAATTCTGTTCATGAAAGGAAAACTACAGGGACAAATTTTTAATAGAAGCATCTAAACTGGGATTTAATTGGGGGGGGGTGGGAAGCTGAAGCAACCTTTCTCTTTTGACATTTCTAAACACCGTGAGTCTTTTCTGCAATAGAAAATGGAATCATAGCTAAAAGTTTACTTTTTGAATTACCACAGCACTTCTTCCTACTAGAACATCTTAATCAGGTAAAGCTGCAGAAATGTTCTGATTATACTAGTTCACAAATCTTCATCATTTTCAAAAAAAACCATGACTCTCAGCCTACCATAATAGTTACCTTTGGCTGAACACAGTGAAAGTACACTTAAATGGGGGAAATTTAGGTTAGATATAAAGTAGAATTTCTTCCCTGTGAGGGTGCTGGGGTGCTGGCACAGATTACCCAGAAAATGTAATGTGACTGCCCCATCCCTGGCAGTGTTCATGGCCAGGTTGGACAGGGCTTTTAGCAGCCTGCTCTGTAGGTGCCCCTGACCATGGCAGAGGATTGGAACTGCAAGAGCTTTACGCCCCTTCCAAACCAAACCAGCCTGTGTTTCTATGAGCTACACACCAGGAGAACATGATGACATTTGAGGATATTTCAGATATGCTTACTATAACAGCCAACTGGGTGGGATTTGCTTTTTTAGATGAACTTTCACAATGCACACACTTTCTAATACTAAGTCTGAAGCCTATAAATCTGTGAGAAAAATCATAAGGCATGTACATTTTCTAAAAAAAACCCCACCAAAACAAAACAAAAAAAAAAAAAAAAAAAAACAACCAAAAAGCAAAAAGCCAAAATCAACAAAAAAAACCCAAACACCACAACCCAAAACCAACACACATACAACCCCCTAAACTTCAAAGAATTTTGCATATTATTGCTATATTCTTTATTGGCAGCTTCTGATAGCCCAGCAGTAATCTTACTCAACCAGAATGGATTTGTTCATAAAATCCAGGACAGTCTCACACAGCTAATGAAGCAGCTGATGCTTACTGTACAAACAGAAGTTTGTACTTAGTTATTGTAGTACAAACAGAAGTTTGGGGGATCATGGAAAAGTTTAATTTTCAGTTCATTAAAAGGTTGAAAACAATAGAAGAGAAGAAAGAGATAAGCATTAAAACTTACATACTTTACATGAGGTTTTCTCATGTTTCCAAGGAGGCAACTGCCTGAGGACTTTCAGATCTTCTTCACAGCATTAGCACTTCCTAAGTAGTCTTAGAATTCTTTGTTTCCTTTTAAGTTCAAAATGCATCCCCTGATGGAGCATCTCCTCTGGTAAACAACATCCTGATTTTATCAGTAAAACTTACCAACCAAAATGTCTCTGAACTTTTCCACTGACATCCGTACAATTTGTTTCATGTTGGAAGGACAAACATTTTACCATGACAGGTATTTTTAAAACTAAGTTAAGGCCTGACCTTAGTATATGCCAATGTAATACACATTTGCAAACTACATTATGAGAGCAAAATTCAGTAACTGCATGTCCAAGTGCCTGATTCACTCTTTGATGTTTAGAAACAAAGATTTGTAAGGCAAGTGCAGAACTGTGGCTCAGTGCAAAACACTGGCTCACATCAAGAAAGTCTTTATTCTTCTGAATATTTAGTCCTTACCTAACAAGTCAGTCCAAGGATTTAATGTCCAAACAATGTATCATCTGAAGTATAACTACTAACATTAACTTCTGCGTTAACAGCAAAGTATGTCACGTTGTAATGGATTAAAGAACTTTATATATTCACCCCTTTTTGTTTAAACAATAAACTGGAGCATGCAAGGTTCTGACACTTGTTATTTCTGGCAAAACATAAAGGTTTACAAAGGTTAGTTATATGCAGTGAATTAAAATGCAACAAAGTGCTGAAAATTTACCCAAAGTACAAGAATATGTGAATAAATGTTTCCATTCTTTTATTTATTCACTGACTTTTAATCCTCTGATTTTTCTTATCCATGCTGTTACTGAAGGAGTCATTTATTGAAAGCTCATTTCATAGTGAAGACCAAAACCATTAAGAAAGTGATTCCTTCCACTACTTTGAAAGACAACAACTTGATATGTCATGTACACTGCCTGAATATAAAGATAGTCAGTTTGTCTTTCAAAGGAAGGCTGTGACAAAGCTGTCTTAACACATCTTTTAATCACCAGTTATAACAATCATGGAATTGAATATTCCTGGCCTAGTCCTACTGACTGTATTTGACATAAAATGCATCAGTCAGACATGTTAGAAAAATCAGACTCCCAACTGCCATTTATCTGCAATATCAAATCATCTGGTGATGCAAATAAAAACACAACACATCACAACTTGTAGATCAAGAGTCAGACTGCAGAATAATGGGATGAAATAACAACTGACACATTTAAGTTTAGAATAGTTGTAAGAATTGTTAATTCTGCATACTGCAAAGAAATATTAATAGAACGGACCACTTAAGTACCTGTGCTTTTGATCACTATAATTTGGCATTATATACTTGTATATCAATGATATATGTCACCTATGACATACTGGGTTTCTCATATAGAAGCAGTCTTTTTCATTTAAACCTCAGTTTAACTCTTAAGGGGGTTCTGATAAAAACTGCTTACTTTTCTACAGATTTATTTCCATGTCCACTTATAGCTTATATTTTACACTGTTGAATCTCTTCTTTTTCCCTCCTCACTGTCGTGGTTTAAGCCCAGCTGGCAACGAGAACCACGCACCGCCCATTCACTCCCCACATTCTTCCCCCTGCTCCCGGAGGGATGGGGAGGAGAATCGAAAAAATACAACTCCCATGGGTTGAGATAGGAACAGTCTGGTAACTAAGGTGTAACACAAACCACTGCTGCTACCACCAATAATAATGATAAGGGGAGAGGGGACGCCTGCAGCGCCTGATCGGGGGCAGGCTCGGCATCCCGGAGATTCAACTCGGAGCAGCAGCAGGCACCGAGGGAGCCTCAAGTCCTCGACAGGACTTGCCCAGGGGTCGGCAGCTCAGCTGACAAGAGGAGCTGACTCACAGCAGGGGAGCCAGGAGAGGCGGCACCAGCCCTGACTGGGTGAAAACTGCCCCAGGGAGCGACGAACAGGGGCGGGTTCGAGGCAGTTCGCGAGGGCAGGCGAGCGGGATGGTGAGCACTCGCCTGATGACCAGGGCTCGGTGTGCGAGCTCTGCTCTGGCTGCCCCGGCGGTGGTCAGTGCAGGCACCCACACAGAGCCATGAGAGGGGAGGATGCGGTGCAGAGCTCGGGGTGTAGAGAGCACCCGCACTGCTCTGCTGAGGGGAGGGTGCGCGATGGGGGGGGCTGCACTCGGTGCGCCCCGGTGGAGGTCCTCCTGCAGCGGGGGCTGAGCTGCGGGACGGTGTCAATGGGCTGAAAGGGGTCAGGGAGCTGAGAGGAAGCAGCAGTGTTGCCTCAGGACCAGGCTGCGCGGGGACCTCGAGCGGCAACTGTCACCCGTGCAGGAAAGGAGGCCGCTAACCCAGGGAGCTGGAAAATAGTCACAGAAAAAAAAAAAAAAAAAAAAAAAAAAAAAAAACAATTAATAAAGGAGGAGAAGGACAGTTAAAAGCAAGGGGCTTCCTCCTGAATCTGTTGTCCCCACACAGAACCGCTTTGCTGTCCTGCAGGGGGCTGAGAAGGAACCACGCTCCCACCAGGAACTACGGCTGATGCGCTGGTAAAGAGGATCGCCACTGGTGCTGCCAGGAAAAAGCAGCGGCCGTAGTAGTAGGGGACTCCACTCTGAAAGGAACAGAGGCGCCCATCTGTCGACCTGATCCGGTCTCAAGGGAGGTGTGTTGCCTTCCAGGGGCTCGGATCAGGGATGTT
>JAOEHY010014504.1:0-41682 GCA_025447955.1 Psilopsiagon aurifrons
ACTGACCAAAGAGGTATTCCATACCACAGCACGTCATGCCCACTGTATAAACTGGGGGCAGTTACCCGGAAGGGTTAATTCACTGCTTGGTCAGGCTGGGTATCGGTTGGCGGGTGGTGAGCGGTTGTATTCTCTTCCCTTGTTATTTCCCTTATCTTTGTTATTATTGCTGGTAGCAGCAGTGGTTTGCGTTATACCTTAGTTACTGGAGTGTTCTTATCTCAGCCCGTGGGAGTTACGTTCTTGCAATTCTCCCCATCCCTCCAGGACCGGGGAGGAGTGTGCGAGCAGCTGCATGGCTGAGTTGCCGACTGGGCTTAAACCACGACACCTCCATTTCAAGAAACTTACTCCAGAACTTGCATCTTCCCAGTTTCCAAAAAAAGCCATTTGTATGAATTTTCAGAGCTTGAATAGCTTGAGAAATTGCTTTGTTGCTTTGGATTTTGGAGCGTACTGAGATAATGTAACAATTATTTGCATATTTAAAATGTATGTATAAAATGCATGTGTCTCTTATTTCAGTTTACACTGGGTGAATGACCTTCCAAAAGCTTTTAGAGAGGTAAGAAGCTGGTTTTTAATACTGAAAGTCAACACGTGGCATTAGTTTTTTCAGAGCATTCTGTATTCCTAGGTTTTCTTTAAATAAAAGGCATAGAAATAGTTCCTGTGTACACAAGTGATTTTTTTTTCCCCAATATTTTTGGTAGTTTGAGGAGCATCAGTTGATCTTTCTGCTTATTTACTGTCTATAATGAATTTGGAATAAGTAACTGTGAGGCAACATGTTTTTATAGTGTTTTATATTCTCAACAGCTGAGATCATGGTAACGAATGTAAACTGAATGCTATTGATGTTCTGCTCTTACTGCTTGCCGTACAAGAGTTGTTTAAGTCTTAACTTCTCCAGAGCCCATATATGGAATTTGTATTATTTTTATTTTTCAGTTATTTATTTTGAAATACAACTTTAATCAAATAAAGGCTTTGTGATTTTGAAATGAACAGAATACTCATTGAGAGCAGAAAATGGAAACTGCTTCTGTAAGAATCTGATTTTTTGATTATATCAGCTCCCTCTTGCAGGCGAAAACTTGTTTCAAATCAGCTAACTTTGGAGCAAGAGCAAGGGATATTTTAACCAGTTTGCTCTTCCTTTTATTTTATGTTGGTTAGTAATTAACAATGCTATTCTGTCTCCTGTTAAGAATAGGAGTACCTTACCATTATGGAAATAATAGAAATCAGAATGTCTTCAGTACTTAAAAAAAAAAAAAAGAAAAGAAATATACCATTTTCTCTGGAATTTAAGTGTTCTCTGGAGTGTCAAATATATTTAACCCCACAGTAAAAATAACTGGCACATCATAATTCCTCACAAAGGGGAAGGAACTGAGTTTCTTGGCCAACTTTCATCGTGGATGTTCATTTCTTATACTGGGACCACTGCCTTTAACTAAAGGAAACTGCCTTCAAATGCGTAAATTTCTTACCTGTTAATTAAAGGATTCTTTACTAGTATAGAAAAGGTAGCTTGATTAATACTTGGTTGAAAGCCAGTTTAAGAGGATTTTTGTTTTAAATCAGTAAGGTAAGCTGTTAGAAGCTTTTGCTATCTTGTTAGCCTGATCATGTAATATGGCTCTTCTGGATATCTAAACTGGGGATCACTGCCAATTTTTAAAGAAACAAGAAAGCATGAATTTAATTGACCTTCTCAGTAGGAGGGGGGCTGGGACTTACAGACAAGAAAGCAGCTTGTCAACCTAGGTGTTTGAGTCCTAATGTTAAAAATAGACCTAACATGTATTGACCTTTATAGTAGACATAATATTAGGCATAATTTGACCATATTAGACATAATACAATGTCCTTTCCCATGGCAGGGGGTTGGAGATGATCTTAAAGGTCCCTTCCAACCCAAACCATCCTGTGATATTAAGAATTGCATTACTTGGTTGTGCGTTCAGAAGGTCACTACTGGAAACTAAGGCCTGTGATTCTCATAAGCCATTAAAAAATATTTTTGTTGCCCTCATCTGAGAAAGTAAAAGTAAGCAGAAGCTATCTTGATCTACCTTATTTTCAGAAGGAAACTAATTGCGGATATTGTTTCAGGAGTGTCCTACTGAAAATAGTTTTACCCTAGATTTCCATATGCATTTAGTGGTTCCTGGCTGCAAGAGTGATTTCTGTAGAGTCACTGTTTCAGTGACTCTTTTCAGACAGATTATTTATCTCACAGTGTTACCAAAAGCTGCCTTGTGGGATACAGTCAATGTTAAAAGTCTGTTGCAATTAATATAGTAACTAATTTTAAGTTAATTAAATAAAATCCCAAAACCTAAGAATGCTTTAGTTACATAGGCTTAATAGCAAAAAACATAGTGTATTTTGTTCTTTATGGTAGATTCACCAAGTTCTTAAACCGGATGGAGTATTCATTGGTGCGATGTTTGGAGGAGACACTCTGTATGAGCTTCGTTGTTCTTTGCAGCTAGCAGAACTGGAAAGAGAAGGAGGATTTTCTCCTCATGTATCACCGTTCACTGCTGTCTCTGATTTGGGACATCTGCTGTCAAGAGCTGGCTTTAACACACTGACTGTGGTAATTATAAATGAAAGCTGCTATTTACTAATGTCTTAGTAATGTACTGCTTCTTTCTCCATGTCATGCACCTTGCTCAATAAGTCTCTGAAATAGCCTGGACTGCCTCTGTTTTCAGCTTCACTGTGATTAATGAAAGCAACTGAAGTGGATCATTGGCTAGTGGCCCAGCAGAATTTGGATGATGATCTTGGAGAAACGTCAGTGAATGTTAGACCTGCTGGAAAAGCCTTTGGACACTTCTGCTGTTTCCTCTCTAACCAAGAAGAAAATAATGGCATTTCAATTAAAAAATTGATTGCATTTGGGCTACTGAACAACTTCTAGAAATGTTAAGACAGTGTACTCTTCTGAGAAATACATGATTTGAGCAGAAGTGGCAGATAGCAGCGCTGAAGGGTAACATAATGCAACAGTTTTAGCTTGATATGCTCTAAAACTAAGCTTTTTAATTCTTTTAGGATACTGATGAAATTCAAGTCAACTACCCAGGGTTGTTTGAACTTATGGAAGACTTGCAAGGCAAGTATATTCTTTGTGGAAACAAAAATGTTTTCTTTATAAGTGGTGCAGACACAGAAGAGTTTGACTGTGTGTTTCTTAAGTCCAAATCATAGAATAGATTCTCTAAATAAAGGTCGTCTAGTCCTCCACCCACCACCATGAGCAGGGGCATCCTCAACTAGATCAGGTTGTTCAGAGCCCTGTCCAGCCTGATCTTGAATACTGCCAGGGATGGAGCATCCACAGCTTCTCTGGGCAACCTCTGCCAGTGTCTCACCACCCTCATCATAAGAAACTTATTCCCTAAAAAATTATAGATAAATATTAAATAAAGCTTATTGTTACAGTGAAAGGATTTTTTTTTTCCTGATCTCCCGTGAGTCAGGAGATTATCCGTATCAGCAGATTTGTGTTGGGAAGAAGTCAAAAGATCTGCTACTTCGTGGTCTGCTATGAATTTTCTGCTTCTCTTGTATTCCCGTTCTTTGAGGGCCTGTTCAGTGCAAGTTGCTGAAAAGCCCTGCAATGGAGACAGAAGCGTGTATCCCACTTGCTAACTTTTCCTATGAGCTTTCCTAATTACCAGGACATTCAGGAAAGTGCTCTGGAATGAGAATAAATAGACCCTCAAATTGGCGTCTGCTGACAAACAAAAACTGATTAAGATGCTTAACAACTGAATTACTTCTGTGATTGCATTTGTCATGGATTGTAAAGTAGCCATTCGTATGCAGTTAGCTGTTACTTCCAGGACACTTTAGGGCATCTTCTTACTCTGGATCAGCTGCTCTTTAGAGTAGTTCCTTAATGAAAATATAACTTCTATTCTCTTCAGAAACATTCAGATGCAGGAAGTGATTAAGGAGATTAGAATTATGATTATTTCATTTGTTACTAAATCTTATGGGCTGGTAGTTTTGATGCTTATCTGTTAAAAGGTGTATAAGTGGTGTCTGAATAAACACTTGTGCTTAAAAATTATAAGTAAAATATACTAGAATATATGAATTTATACTGGAAAACCATAGAAAACCTGTGATTAGAGACTTGGGCTGGTCTCTTCCATAATCTGGAATCATTCCCAACAATGCAAACTGTAAATTGCAAAGCACTGGCATTAAAAGGTTTGGATTCTTACAGGTAAGAAACTAACCTAATTATTTGCAGTATGTTGCTCTCTCTTACAGTGATATTTAGAGGATTCTATACTTACTCTGGTTTAGTACAAGTCTGTCATAGGTGCATGACACTTAACTCATGGCATATACTATATCTTCTTAAAGCTAACACATATTTTTAGGTATGGGGGAGAGTAATTGCGCTTGGAATAGAAAACCTCTGCTACACAGGGACACAATGTTAGCAGCTGCTGCAATATACCAAGGTAAGTATTTGAGAGGTAAAAAATTACTGAAATTACTTTTTTTTTTGTCTCTTTTTCTGACCTCTCTATGAGGAACAAAAAAAAGGCAACAGCATTTTGGAGTAGAACAAAATGCCATAATTGTACAGGTATTTTTAATCTAAATTATCATGACAGGATTTGAACTATGTGGTACACTGGTATGAGATATTTTTATTGTCCCAAATCTTTCACTAAGAGTGATTATGATGAATATGTCATACTTGGTTCTGATGTTCTGAGAACTAAGGATTTCTTCGAACTAATATTGTGTCCCTTTTTTTAACTCCATCCTTTCCTGCCCTAACAGAAATGTATGGAAATAGTGATGGCTCAGTACCTGCCACGTTTCAGATCTTCTACATGATTGGCTGGAAATTCCATGAATCACAGGTAATGTGATGCTGAAGTATTCTTTATTTGAAGGTACTTTTTAAAATATTGACACTTTAAAAGCTTTTTATAAAATATTTTAACTTCAAATTGGAGCTATTTTTTTTCTTCTTTTTTCCATAGGCAAAACCAGCCAAGAGAGGTTCTGCAACAGTTTCATTTGGAGATCTATCAAAATTAGGTGGATTTGTATCAAAAGAAAAAAGCTAGTTTTCATCAGAAATGATAGTTGTCTCGAAGCTGCTATAAAACTTCTCACTGCAGATAGTCTTCACTTGAGCTTATTTTGTGACAACATTCTGAACTGATGATTATCTGCACACAGCAGGTTTTTTTTACTGCCTATGCTACAACATCAGCTGTGTAAAATTATGTTAATTTCTTGTTTCTAGAGAAATATTTGAGCAGTATTCAACGAGTAAATGCTCTCCTGACTTTCGATTAAATGACTGTTCTCAAATGTAATGCCTCTTACAGCATTTCAGTATCACAGACTGCTCCAGGTATGATTTGCAAGTCTTGAGTGTATTTCACCCTGCGTGTTTTTAATTATTCCTAAGAGGTGGTAGATCATAATGAAGAGTCGTATTTATAAGACATCCTGTAAGAGAAAATACCTGCAAATACACAAATCTAAATTATTATGGGCTTTGTGGGTTGGAAATTATGGGTAAGAAGTTACTGTCAGTTGCTGGTTGAAATCTGAATGTTTGAGTTGTGTGTAAGGAAGTGGTTAAGTAAGCTCTGTATGATAAAAATGTCTTGGGTTGCTACACATCACCTACAGCCCTCAAATCCAGGACCTTCTCACCCCCAGAGCTAGAAATATTTCTGTGCATGAATAGTAGAGCTAAGCCATAAAGAAACTTGGATGCTCCATTCTACCTCTAACAGAATGTATGTATCGTGATTTGACTTAACTTACTGGAAGGAGCAGCAAGCAGAAGAGTCATCCAGCACTCAGATGGACGGGTACGTATCACATTAGTTAATTGGCTTGGAATTGGCATTCTCAGGAGTTGGTACACTTTTTGGAGTTCCATGCCTTTTTTTTGGTCTTTTATCTCATAGCAATTGGAAAATTAAAAGTGATATTTTAAATGTTAGTTTAAAATTCCATTTACATTACTTTCTGCTTTTGTACTATCAGAGGCTGAAAAGCATGAAGTTTACTTCTTGTTTTCTCCTTAGCTGTGACTTGGAGCTATGACTCTCCCTGTATGTAACTGAATTCCCAGAAACTGGTACTAGTTACAAATATGGCCCATTAACCTGATGTGTTCAGAAAAAATACCCAGGGATTTCACCTGATTGTGGTACTTAATAGAGAACGTTAGAAACAAAAAGCATGGAAAATAGATAATCAGGTATACTGTTCAATCAGTTTTATCATTGCATCTAGGTGTTGCATCAATCCTGATGAAACCAAAGCTTCTGTAGGCTTGCTTTAAGATTATCCATCAGGTGAAGTTTGGCACAGTGGTGTGGCACAGACCAGATAGGAAAGGTAGGCAGAAGCCTTCATGTTCTGTCAAGGGTTATTGAATTATGATTCAAAGACTAGTACAGATACTAAAGTTGCCTCTTGTTGCTTAACCAATGTTCAATTTTCAAACTACAGAAATCTGTTTAAAAGGAAACCATTCATCTGCTATTCAGCTGATTAGAAGATCAATTTAAGGGCCCAATTTGCAGGGTTACTTTATCAGTCTGTCTGTTTTGGCTTGAAGTTAAAAATGGGCAGAGAAGGTACGAAGCATCATAAGGAGGGTAGGAATATTCTGCCCTAGTTTTGCTTATAAGCTGATCTTATAATTATTCAAGGGGAATGAGTTCATCTTACCTTTTCCTTCAAAAAGAGTGGAAAAAGGGGAAGAGGCAGGAAGTGGTCTGATAAACTTTGCAGCCCTTTTTCCTAAGACTAAATCTAGCCCAGTACATCAGTTGTCTTAATGCAAGGTACTGCATTTCTCTGCAGATCCTCTCTGCCTTTAAATAAAAGTCCACTTCAAGGAGGAGCTCTCCAGTTTTTCACATCCAGGTTTTGATGAAGTTGCATGTCAAATTACTGTGAATTACGCATTTTTGCTGTAGTAGGTTAATTTCCAGTCACCTGAGCTGCTGGTCATGACTCAGATACGTTAAGGGGATGAGGAGGTGGAATGTGCTGAGTAAATGTTAATTGCCAAAGTGCTCCTACTGTACTTGTTTGAAGGACTCAGTTAAGTTAGAAAGGGAAGGATTTACAGTTCTTTGATTCCATGTTCCACAGATGGAATATGTAAACAGTAAAGTGAGAATGTGGTTTTCTAATTGGGAAATGCATCTTGTCAACAGGGAGAAATAGAAGAGTAATTTTCATAGCAGGGGTAGGGGGAGGAAGTTTGGATGTTTCATTAACATGGAAATGGCTGGGGAGTAGAAGTGAGGAGAAGTAAATATGGTGTTGAAGTAGTGTTGGTTGAAATTGGGGGGCATGCTCAGGCAGGCCAGGTGTTCACTTCCCTGGTTTGACTACATTTTGATAACTGCCTTATATGAGTGTCTTTTAACTGCAGGTATTTTTTTTTTCCTCTAGTATTCTTGGAATTCTAGGTTACTCTGATCTCCAGTAGACTCTTTCTTTGTATAGCACTTAAATGAGTACCTTTGAAAACAGTATACTATGAACAGATGTTTTTGTCACATAAGACTGTTTTATTTCTCTCTTTCAGATTTGTCTTTATGGCTTTCTAAAATTATAGCAAAGAATGTGGTTGCCAGTTCCTAGTCTAGAAACCATTTTAAACCCTTCAGTGCATGTTAAAAATCAGCTTTTGCAGAGTAAGTAACTTCTAAAAAGTAGTTGCTAAGGTGACATAATGTCTCTCGTAAGCTTAGTTTTAAAAATCTTTATGCATAATACAGAATAGTTTTCTACTGGTTACAAAAGAATGGAAAAAAGAATTTTGAGAGAGAATTATTCTGACTAATCAAAAATTAGGAGCCCATATTTAAAATAAAGTTTGAAAAAAAAAATGGTTACACTTACTGGCCATTACTATTTTTGATGCTCCAAAAAGGTTGTGAGTCTCAGATCAATGAGTATGCTTCTTCAGTGTGTTTGATTGCAAGATCTGTCAATGTATATTTTATGCAAGTCTGCTTAGTATGTAAGGATGATAACGAGGCCCTACATTTTGTAACCCAAGCATTAGATTTTGCAGACCTTATGCTTTCAAAAGGCTGAGAATTTGTGAAGTTAAAATATGGGAAAGGCTTTTTGATTACCTCTAATTTATAAAAATGCCATCAGCAGAAGTGCAGAAGTGAGCCATAGCAAATTTAACATTTTTTACTGTGCCTAAAAAAGAAATAGCCACTTCTTTTCAGTGTTTTCTGAAAGAGTGGCCTAAATTTTGTCAGTTGAGAAGCACACCAATCTTTCAATGGTGTTCAATTGGAATTTCCTGATGCAAAGATCTGATCTAGTGGATTAAATTCATTAGAGCACAAGAAGCCACATTAAGAAAGTTAGCAAATATACTGAACGTCTTTACTTTTCACTTCTCTAATCCAGGAACTTAATATTCACTTTACAAAGATGTGATCTATTTTGGTGCAGGTTTTGGAGCTGTTTATGGGGGAGAGTACAGTTACTGTAGTAGTTTAATTGGGTTAGGAGTACTGAAGCAAATGTGTCATAACTAGCTGGTTGATTGATTCCTGATCTTAGGTGCCCTCAAAAAGAGGAAAAAGAAAAGGAAAAAGAGAAGGAAAAGAAAAACCTGAAACAGTAAGCTTTTAGGCAGAGACTGCTTATCAGTGTGAAGTAGAAAGCACTGAAGAGAGTACATGTGCTTGTTGCAGGGGAAAATGACTTCTGGCTTAAGTCATTCTGTTGATTTATTAATAGTTTGTAATTAAGTGTTACTCCTTGAACTATGCATACACAATCAATAGCAGCAGTGTAACAGATGAGTGACTGGACTAGAGCTTTACAAAACCTTAGTAAACAGCTTGACATACCTAAACACCCTTCTATAGCAATCCCTCACAGTTTGCAGTCACATGCTGACCTCTATCCCTTGAATGGGAGGTTTGGGTTAAAGAGCCAAACCCTGTTTACATCCATCTTCTTCGGAGGTGTGGACACTGTAAACCGTGCTGTTCCTTGCATTCCAGTAACCCACCCTTCTGCTTGCATAGCAGCCCACAAGGTGAGATGCAAAAACACCCCAGGAGCAGTCAGTGCTGGTTGCACCCTGTGCTGTGGGCCCATGGCAGGCATGCCAGCTACTCCTGGCTTCTGAGCAGGGTCCTCTCTCAGGCCTCCACATAGCTTGCATAGCAGGAGGGCATCTTGTTGGTGGCAGACCAGATTTTGACTGCTTCTCTCTTCTCCCTGTTAGAAATGTTACTGCCTTTTATGCTTGAATTTAAACTGACTTCTTTCCCCCCACCGGTGTCTTGGTAACTGCCTGGTTACTGTTTAATGTGGCTGAGGGTTGTCGTCATTTTCAGCCTTACCACATTTTGAGTGAACAGCCTCTCAGTTTTGGGTATTCTGTTCATGCACACATTCCACTGTTAACAGCTAATGTCCAGGCTTTTTTTTTCTGCCAAGAGAAAGCCCTGTGGATTTCACCCACTATTTGAAGCTGTTCCTTTGGGCACAAAGTACACGGATAAAGTAAGAGACTAAGTCCTTCTCAGAAATTATGTTTTTGCTTGGAGTCTTACGTTGGAAGAGTGATGACAAATACTGGGGGATCTTACGTGTCCTCAAAGTGTTCGTTATAGGCTTGAATGTAGCACAATAAAGGAGTTTTCTAATGATAATGCATGAAATAAAGAGGCTATACTTTTCCAGCACTAATGAATCCAAATTAAAGCATTTTCTTCATGCATTTTGTAGAGATTCATGATACATATGAAGACAGGCTGAGAAAGTTGGGACTGTTCTGCTTGGAGAAGAGAAGGCTGCATGGAGACCTCATGGCAGCCTTCCAGTATCTGAAGAGGGGCTATAGGGATGCTGGGGAGGGACTCTTCATTAGGGACTGTAGTGATAGGACATGGGGTAATGGGTTAAATCTTAAACATGGGAAGTTTAGATTGGATATGAGGAAGAAATTCTTTATTGTAAGGGTGGTGAGGCACTGGAATGGGTTGCCCGGGGAAGTTGTGAATGCTCCATCACTGGCGGTGTTCAAGGCCAGGTTGGACAGAGCCTTGGATGGCATGGTTTAGTGTGCGGTGTCCCTGCCCATGGCAGGGGGGTTGGAACTGGATGATCTTAAAGTCCTTTCCAACCCTAACTATTCTATGATTCTATGCTTTGTAGAAGTGTAACAAAGTTGGGATCTGCACACACATCGTGTGACTTCTCATCATTGACCTATTTTTTTAATATTGCACCCAGAGTTTGTGTGAGAGCACGAAGAAAACGTGGAATAAAACTACCCTTGTGAATAATGTGTTTACCATGAAGAATTCTGTATTTCTGATCAAATTCCTGTTTTCATGGATAGCAAAAGTACAAGGGCAGAAACATGTTGGGTGCACATAATAACCACCTTTTTAGCCAGTGGGCAACCTAAAAAGTGATTGGTTTAGCATGTGTTAATTAAAATGGTTTGAAGCTTTACTCCTGAACTTCTAAGGTGAAGTACCCTAATATTAAAAAATTACTTATTCTGTGGAAGTACAGTCCAAAACAAACAGTTCACTAAGGGAATCTAATGGGCGGCAGGTCTAAAAAGTAGTAATTTCAAATTTTTGTAGATCCTGGAATTGCTGTGTGCTGGTTTCTCCCTGAGCAGAGCCACTGACTGATGGATGTGATGCCCCTCCTTTTGCTCTTGATCATCTCATCTCTGCAAAGTATATACTGCTTTAGCACCTGAACGGCAGGAGCATCCATTCTTACCAAAAGCTACGAGTTTCCCTCTTCTTTTCTACTATGTATTCTATTTTTCTGTTTGTGAAGATTTATAAAGTGCTTAAATTATTCTCCACTTTAATTTGAATTAGTATTTACTGACAATTGATACGTGATTTCTAATGATATCCGCTAATATCAGCATTGCTTTCAGTTCTGTAATTAAAAATGTAATTCCCTTAAAGCACCACTTTAAATTTGATGGTTTTCTTCCTGACTCAACAGCAGAATGCCCAATCAATCTTAGAGCAGTATTGCTGTTCCAGGCCACGACTATAGCGAGATTTAGTTGGTAAATTAATGTTGAATTTCATGGATACCCAGGTTCAAAATATGAACCAAAGTCATAATTCAGTATCCACGTAATGTGCATTTGCGTAGCATCCCATCCGCGCCTTGTTTTCTTGCCTGTGAATTTCTTTAGTTGCCTATAGTTATTTCTGGAATTCCAGAAAATGCAGAGACATAGCTACTGCCCAATGGGTTTTGTTAGTGACACCTCCAACGAAGCATTCCTTAGGTGATTTTGCCTACAGGACTCGGCTCAGAAGGTGCTCTCAGAAGGAGCTGTGGTGCTGTCACAGCAATGTTCAGTCAACAGACATGGAGCCCTTTTTCGATATTTGGGTGATCCATCTTTGATTCTCACCTTCCACAAAACAAACTAAACTGTGTTGTTTTATTTAGACATGAGCTTTCCAAATAGTTGCTTGCAATTTGTGTGTGAGTGGTTTTGTCTTCTGGCTCTTTGTTATATGAAAAGTGGAACTTTGAACCCTGAATGGATTGGGTGATTGTATTTGTTTTCGGGCTGGTTTACAGCATGGTGGCTGGTACTTTTTGGTAGCTAGGAGTTAATTATCCTTTACTCAGAAGATAGCATTTAGTTGATAGCTTCTATAACTCTGGTTAGCTATCTCAAAGATGTGGAATTTAATGTTAATAATATGGTTATTTGTAGGCCTCCAAGATATGCTTGGAGTAGACTTGGTTGTTTCACTTAGGGGAAAGGATTCAGGTTTATGAATCCAAAGGCTTCATAAGTGCAGGGAAATTTTACTTTAGACAGTTTGTGTATCTTCACAAATACAAAATTACCTTTGTGTCTGCATTCCTTTGGTATTTTCTGCTGGGCAGTTTGGCTTTGTCAGACTGGGCTTCTGGATCTCTGAACAGTCACACAGAGACTGGGCATCATTCCAGAGATCTTGAGCATGGAAGTCAGAGTCCCTTAGCAGTAAAAGCATCACAGTTAGGTGTTAGAATGCTGATTACTGCAACATACAAATGGTCTGTACATCTACCTTTTCATATTCTGCTTTTGGATAACATGCTCCATTTAACTGTATTGTAAATATTATTTGTTTTGGAGCGGCTAACCATCTTGAAAAACACATCAACATGACCTAGTAAGTATAACACTTGAAATGAGTTTACAAATGAATCTTGGCATAAGACAAATGTATTTTAACAATGTGGTTTGTATGCCTGCTCCCTGCATACTTATTTTCAACCTCCAGTTGATTAGCTGCTTTGTCCTGTGTAGAGAAATGGCCTGTTTAATGCGGTGGGAAGTTGAGTAGCATTTGTTAATGGATGCTTAGAACAGGCACAGTCAGACATTTCAAATTATTCTAACTAAGCAGTAATTCTAATTTATTTCTAAAGATAGATGTCTAACAGCCCAATTACCTAGTTTCCTCATAGACTGTAATGAGTACAGTTAGCATAAAATGGGTCTGTAAATTTCATGGGCAATTTCTTGTCATGTGGACAGTGAAAACACTAGCAGAAATGTGGCAAGCTATGTTAGAGCCCATATAGTAACTTGCTCCCATTGGATGCTGCCTTGACAAAATGCATTACTGTAAAATATGAATTCAATCTGTTCAGTACAAGGAGATTTTTAAAGTGTTGGCTCGAACAGGGATGACAATAGAGTTGAAAGTTCCTTCAAGAAAGAATCTGCTTTTTTTTGCCTGAGTTAGCAGTAGGGTTTTGTCCTGTTTTGACATGGTATTATGACTATATTGTAATATGTGTCAGGATATGGCTCATATCAAACCGGTTCTCTATGTGTAGCCTCGTAAGTATAGTTGGATCAGTTTTTCTCAATGTAGTATATACCTGATAAAGATAAAAAAATATTTTAATATCCTACTTAGAAGGGAAAGGGATGCCAAGTCCTACAGCTGATAGAGATTCTCAAACCATGATTCAGGCAGCTGCTGCTGCACAGAGTTGCTAGTAGTTGTACAGTTCATTGGATGTAACCAGGTGTGGGGCACTTGAGAATTTCTAGCTGATAGAATCCAAAAGACATTTTTTCCTTTCTTTCTACAGCTGAATTGTTTGATGTGAAATTCTCTTTGTGACTGTTTTCATGGAGTACAGTAAAGAAAACTGAGAAAGACCTAGCTAAGTTGTAGCGACCTCCCCAAGACTGAAGTGGTAAAAATTATGGGCCATGAGAACACATCCTTAGTGTTTCATGAAGTTTCTTCTACTCTGCCTGTTCCTTGGAGAGTGAATAAACAAACAAAAAGCCCTGAGGCTTGAAGATTAGAACCAAGCTTTTTGAAGTATGTTTCATGATGGACTCTTTCACCTCTCCTGCACAAGCAGGCATTACTGGAAAAGGGATGAATGTGAAAGATTTCTCTGTCAGAGGCTTCTCGAGCATGAAAATGCTTTAATTACTTAAACAGTGAATCCATTTTTAAAGTACTTATATTGTTCTGTTAAGTAGAATGAATAAAATTAGAGCCGCAACTGTGGAAGTAGCAAGTTAGTTCTTGTGCGTTAGAACACCAGCTTAGTGTGGCGCTGACTTTACTAAGGATTCATGCTCTACCACACTTTGTCCCACCTCATAGTTTTCCACAGCACACTTGCCTGCCTTCCTCTTTTGCTGTATAATGCTAACGGAGCAAATGGAATTGTGTGGCTGATCCTGCCTTTGTGGCCTGGTGGGCTGCTGTGTCTAGCAGCCTGCCAAACAAATCAGTGTGTTCAGCTTACTTGTTTGTAGGTCCATTAAAAGATGTATCTTTACATTTCCAGGATTTAACTCAGGGCAGTGTAAAATACTTTATTAAAATGTGTTAGTTGCGTATATTATAGGCAGAAATATCTTTCAGTTTCATAAGTATGTAATGTTCGATTTGTGTATTGGTCGCAGATTAACAATCGCATTTGTGGTTAGACTCAATTTATTTTGTGGGTCTTCTAACTTTAGCTTATGTAAGAAATAGTATTTAAAGCAAGTATTAAAATTTTTTAAAGTGTATTTTTTTTAGTCCCTGAACTCAGTGTGAACCCCTCAGCAAGAGGGTTTCAAAAGCATGAGGTAGGCCATTGCTGGGCTCCATCAGGCTGAGCTGTACTCTTCTGAAATAGAATTCTGATGCAGACAAGCATACTCAGATCTTTTGTTCAGAGAAGGTGACTGAAAATTAGGTCAGAGTTTTGCTTACATCTCTTTAGAGTGTATTCATATCCAGTAAATCAGTGCACCTCTCTTCAGTCTTAGCTAAACAGTAAAGACCTTAAAGTGGAAATTAAAATATGTATTCCTTCTATAAAATGCTTTGGGACTGACTAAATAGATGTAAGCACAAAGCAAAGCCCAGTTTCCCCAAGAAGTTTCAAAACCTGGACACATGGGTAAGTTTGGAAGCTGGCTGCAAGGCCAGGTAAGTTAAGCAACATTATAGTTTGGAAGAGTGTTTCTACTGCAGTCCAGTACTTGATTTTTTTTTTAATCTTCTATAGTTTCTTTTTAGCATAGGTTTTCACCATCCGTTGGAAGTAGAGCACTTGTGCTCTGTAATGAATGTAAGTATCTGTTGAAATAGCACTTACACAGCACAGACGTGTCCTGAATATGTTTTCCACTAACTTTCTGTTGCATAACAGAGAAATTGGAACTAAAGGGGGGGAAAGTAACTAAATCCTATACGCGAACTTCTAAGTGGAAATGAGAATGGTATGTAAAGGAGACACCACTTAAGAAATATGCTTCACTGTTGCAATGATGAGAACAGTAAATAATCTATACTCGTACATTTTTCTTAGGTCAGAGCTTTTCTGTACAGTCTTTCTCACAGTTTTTGGGTTGCACACAAATTACAGCTCAAGATTTGCAGTGGAAACCTTGGCACGCTGCAGTACATGTATATAGCAGTCAATGTTCAGAATAGGGACCTACGGTGACCCCCATCAGCCACCCATTGGAAGTCCTACATCAATCTGATCTTAGTGTTTTCCTAGCAATCATATTTTCAACCGTGTTCTTGTGGAACAGACTTCCTGAGCATACTTCATTTAAAAAGTAATTTAAACTTCAGTACAGTGCCATTAACTGACGATATTTTTATTAATGGTACACATGAGTAGAAAATAATTGAACAGTAATGAGGACATTAATATCAGTATTGTGAGCCATATACAGTTTATATTTTAGTAAAATATATCTTTCATCTTTTATAATGTACTTTGCAGAAATATAGAATGTGATTATACTTTTTTAGTGTCTAGATTTACAGTTATTGTTGCATTAAGTTGTTTTGCAGCTTGTCCTGCTCTGTTTAATACAGCTGACTGTGTTGCTGACTAAATTTTTTTCTCAAAAGGCATAAAAAGCACAATTATTTATAAAACAAAGTATGAAAATCACTTCTAGTAAATTTTACTCAACAATGCAGTGTACATTTGCTACAGGAGAATGAAGCTTGTGACGGAAGAGTAATGTAACTTCTGCACAGCTATAGTAGATGAACATGCCTGATAAGCTTAGAGATCTGCCTCTTTAACCAAGGACTGGAGCAGGAAGCTAAGGGAAGAAAGATGGCTCACAACATATATATTAAAGCTCACATTCAAAGCTAATGACAAAGATTTTTAAGGCATTATCAACTCAAGGTTAAAATACAAGTAGAAAGTCCTATTTTTCTTTAACCTTATTTAATAATTTGGATTTCCCTATGTATTTTTTCATTTCACCTTTTCAAGCACTGCTTTCCCTTTATACACTGTAGACAACTCTAGGCTAGTTTTTCATTTTCAAGCTGTGTTTCTTGGTGGTTCTCGATAATAAATCACAACGGTGTGTTTCTTTCTGTTTACTGCATGAAAGAGGGCACATCATTTCTGAGTTGAATGATAAGTCAGGTTGTCACAAACACTTTGGCATAAGACCTTGACATTCGTTCCTTCTCCACAGGTATTTATGTCAGGGAAACTCAATTATTTGATCACTCATGGAAAGTAAATGCAAGAAGTGTCCCAGTATGACTAAGGCAAATTCACTGGAAAATAGAAGAAGAAAAAAGGTACAAAGGGAAGATGTATGACTACAGAACTAGAACGTGGTTAGTCATTGTAAGCTGGATTGAGCTCAGGTGTTTTTATTACTTATATGAAATTAGTTGCACAGTTGCATGTATAATCTGTCAGTGGGTCAGACGTGAGCCTGGCTGGAACAGGTCTGGAACTTTGATCTTCAGATTACTGAGTTAGAATCATAGGATGGTTTGGGTTGGGAAGGACGTTAAGGTCATCTAGTTGCAGCCCCCTGCCATGGGCAATACATGTTTTCCTTTGCTGCATAAAATTGTTGTGGTGTTTTAAAGCTGGTGATGATTACAATATTCTACTCTGAAAGGGATTAAAAGCTATAGCTACAGTGAAGCTGGCATTCATGGCCAGTATATAAAGAATGTCATTGTTCCAAGCAGTCCCAGATAGTTACAGGGCTGGAAGCTCCAGTGTAAAGCAGCAGGCTCCTGACGAGTGTGCCTCTGCAAAGGAAGAGCAAGAGGCACAAAGAATTCAGTAAGTCTTACTCATAGTTTCTCTTTGCCCTTTGTTACTCAGGCCCTGAAGTGCAAAGCTTACAGAGAGGTTTAGAAGTTTCTGCTATCTTCCCCCCTGCAGATGAAATGAAAGCTGTCCAGGGCAGCTTATTTGTTACAGTTGTACATTCAGTTTGAAAGCAGGACTTCTAAGGGCAAAGCCTTTTTTTTTTTTGTGACTTGACGCAAGGTAGCACTTTCTCTTCCTCTTGTCACCAAAATGGAAGTATTATGAAACTAGTAATGTTTGCAGCTATGCCAGGGAAGCTGTATTGCCTTCATCTGATTGCCTATGTATAAGTATGTAAAATTTGGGGGGGGACGGACACAAGGATGGATGGCGAGGATGGACATGGAACTGAAAGTGGATGGAATCCCATCTCATTTATCATCGTTACACTAGCTTCACAAGACTAACTGGAGTGGGGAATCAGAGAATTTCCTTTCATCACAGAACGGTAGGTAGACCCAGAGTTCTGTAAATGGTACCCAGAGCATGACTCTGAATTCACATTTTTGGGGATTATAGTTGTGTTTTAAAGTGACTTTTCTGTCCTTGCAAACAGGTTTTAGAAGTGGTCTAATACAAAGAATGAGGGGACAGATGGTTGAGGCACACTAAAGGTGTGTCTCTTTTCCCCCCGTTCTCAGAGGAAGGCAGCTATTCTAGATTTTACTTCATTGATGGTACGAGGGCTGTTCTGAAACCATCCAACCCCCTTCTGGCTCAATTTGTTTAATACTGACTCTACAGGGATTAGTTCATTCCTTCGGGAAATGTTAAGTGAGAATTGTCAAAGGGTACTCCATGGAGCCCCAGAGAACCGAAGAGCCAGATGACTGGCACAACTGACTTTCCTTGCGACATGTATTTCTGTGTGTACCTGTCTGTTGTAGCCACTTCATCCTCCCCTTTTAATTTTCTCTCATTTGCAAGCTTGTAAAAATTCACAATATCAATTGCTGCTTCTTTCCTTTGTTAATTTTATGTATGTTCAGCTTCACCGAGGTCTCATCATACTCATAGAAGGACCTAAACCACGTTCATTGATGCATACCAAGTTGAATGTGGGTTGAGTCCTGCTGTGATGAACTCTAATCTTACCTGTTCTGCAAACATTGGAGTGATAATTCCTGATTTCAAATTTAGAAAGCATTTCTGAGGAAAAAAAGTTTTAAACTATTTTTTCTGCAGAACTTTCCAAAGTTTTTCTCCTTTTATCTGGTGGTAAAACGAAGGTACATAAAGAATTACACATTCTGTGATAAGAATCCTATGATTTATAGTCAGTAGAAGAGACATGAAGAAAGAAAAAACATCTTAACATAAAATCTATAGAGGTTGTTCCAAACAGAAGGATATTATTGGATAAAGGTGTCAAAGTACTGACAGCAAACACTATGAAAAGGACTCAGAAGCAGGGCATTTGGAGTGGAGAACTCAGCACCATGGGCTAAACTAAAGCCTGAGATGTCAGTTTAGGTGAGAGCTGAAGAGTTCTGAAGCTGAAAATGAAAAGCCTGAAGATGTGAAGGATAAAGGAATGATAAAACCAGGTGCCAAGGGCAGGGGGTCTTTCGCAACTGAATTCCCAAGAAACCAAAGAACACAGGGGGACGAGCAGGAAAAAGGGTAATGTCAAACGTATTGAATATGGCTTCAGGATCAGAGAGAGAGGGGAGAAAGGATTCAGGGAGCAATGTGAAAGGCAAGCAGATAGGATTTAGCAACAGCTTAGCTAAAGGAGAAATCGGTTTGAGTGTTCTGGTGATGGAAGAAAGTAAGAAGTTTGACATAAGGGGGAGATCTAATAAACTTGAAACATTTTTTTGTTGTTAGCTGGAGGTGACAAGACACATGTTCGATTCTACTGCTAAAAATGGGAGCTGGGAGAACAGGCAGGAGAGATTTAGATCACTCAAAGGCGAAAATGACTTCTGGAAATGCTGAGAATAGGTGATGCTGTTTAGGTGAAGTAGACATAGTGCACCAAAAGAGCTCCTCTCGAGGCTCTGCATGGAAAGGAAATTTGTCTTTTATCAGTTTAGTCAATGAGATTAAGTTGGAGGAGGAGGAGTCATTACTTCTTTCTTCCTTGACATTATATGCATTGGTAAGTGCAGTCATCAAAAAGATTAAAAACTGTTATGAAGATAAGGCTTGGACTTTGTCAGTGTCTTCCTAGTCGCCCTGATAAGGCAGATTTCAGTGAAGGAAAGGGAAGTGAATGCTGTAGATTTAAAAATTTAGAACTAGTCAAGCAACAGGAATTACTTTGCTATACAAAACACTGTAAAAGTTTCAGAGACGGATTCACAGGAACAGGTTCTGTATGAGGCTGAAAATGAGAGAAGAGTCAGCGTGATGAGGGCTGTAGGGTAACTGCTGTATGTGAGATTCAGGGCAAGCTTATTATTTCTCAGCCTTGTGAACAAGGTTGAGTTTTGATCCCCAAGAGTTGAGGGGACAGTAAGTTTTCTCTCCCAGGGAGGATGAAAAGTGACTTCTGTGGCTGCTTGTACCTGCCTGAGTGACAGCAAGTCTGCAGCCATTCTAGAGAAGAAGTCAGACACAGTACCATGGCAACTGCTACGAGACCTGGCAAGTCTGTCTCTTGTTGCCTTCTTATGTTAGGCTTTTTCTATCCCGTTGGTCTGAAAGGTTATTTTCTTTTCTTCTCCACCTCCTGTAATCGATTGCTTTGCTAAAAATATAATAAAAATGAGAAACTTGACGTGCAAATTGTTAGACAAATGTAAGAACACACAGAGTGATTAAATACTTCAGAAAGCATCAGGAGCAAACCTGTCTGGTTTTAATGGGCAGATGAGAAGGCATGTTTCTGTCTTCCGTGTAGATACTTCACGATCTAAAAGAAGAATTTAAGCCCAGGAGTAGGAGTTGTTATTACAGATTGATTTAAAGATACAGGTGAAGAAGTACTGAAGGATTATCTGTCTGCTTCATGTGTTGGCAGCTTTGTATAAAACAGTCCATTAGTTTTTGAAGGCTGCAGTGGAGTCCTGTTTACTTGAAAATATCTTGGAGTTTTTTGTGTTGATTGGTAAAGATTTTTGTGCCTAGGTCTAGACTACTTCAGGTGCTTGACATCCGTCTTTATGACCTTGCCTGCTTCATAGGGGCATCATTCATAATACCAAAGCAGCCTGAATGACTTCAGTAAAGGACCCAAAACATATTTAATCTTGATCTAAGTGCTCAAATACCAAAGAACCTACCACAGATCTTTTATCTGCAATGATTAGTTATTTTCTCTTTTTAAAAAGGGGGACCTTACTCTCAGCCTTAAATGTGGAGCTTCCACTGTTGAATTAATTAAGGATTGCTTCATAAGATTCTAGTCCTTCAGAGTCAAAACTTGTCCAAGAGTAGATGGTGATGAAATTAAAACACACATGGGTAAAGAATCAAGTAGATGTTTATAGACCTGTTCATTCTTGAGATAGTTTTTAATTGAACAGTATACTGTATATTTAACTAGGAACCTCTACCTATTTCTCTCAGATTTCATGCTTGATTTCCTTCAGTTCTTTGAGGTAACTAAATGACATTTTTCTGGAAGATTCAATGAGCTAAAGACAGCTCTTATTTTTTTCTTTTACAGTTTTCTGACTGTAAATATACACATTGTACATAATAGATAATTTTTGATGTAGAGAATATTCATGTATGATGATTACGTAAATGAGGAGTATGGTTGTGAAAACCTACTGTCTGCCCTTTGTTTTTAATATGCTTTAGGCTTTATAGTGTATCTTATTTTGTGAACTGATGCAAGAATAAATGCTTTGATGACAGAATAACTGCAGGTCACAGTACCAAACAGAATGTGGATTGATCTCGCCAATTTGAGAAAGAAAATATGCAGTACAGCAAGTTCTTAGAGAAGCTTTCCAGTTCAAAAACACTTTGGTAAAGCTGGACAGGAAAAGATGAGTAGAACTAAGTGAGATTTTACACTTCTGCAGCACATCTGAGCAATCAGCCAGACGTTAGTGTTTTAATATGCATAAAGTATTCTATGGTTTAATGAGATCTGGAGCTATTTGCTCTGAAGATTGTTAGTACCCTGGTGAATAGCTCTTCAGACTTCAGGCATACAGTGGGAATTTGCTTCCTCTTTCAATCTTCAACTTTTTGGATGAAATATATTGTTTCCCTAAATATAAGCAGCTGCCAAAAATCATTATATATTATAGCATCACTTTCTTCTATATTTAACTTTGCTCATTAAGCGGATTACATGGTTTCCTTGCATAATTAACTGCACATCAAATATTATATTGTAATATTGTTTTAAAAACATAAGAAGTGACACCTTTTCAGCAGCTATTCTGATCTTCCTTAGGATAGAATAGCTGCTCTGACGCTGATGTTTTCTTCCAGAAACATCTGGTCAATATAAAAAACTGGATCTTTTCCTTATAGATGTGATAGGAAAGTCAGAAATATCACAGATGAAATGTACTCTGTTCTTTCCCACTTGAATCCCATCTAAAGAGGGTTCTTTCTTTTTACCAATTTTATCTTTTCAGTCTCTGGGTAATAATGACTTCCTTCAGAGATTTCCATTGGATATGGGTTATCTGGACACCAGCAAATTTAAATATCAGTAGACCTCAGGGAACAGAGGAAAAATATGTAAATCTAGGTAAGGGCTTATGTATTGATTCAGTGAGGATTTGTTTTACTTGATAACAAAATAACATTTCTATTTCAGTAACTACTTAAATCCGTCTATGAGAATTACTTAAAACCAATTCTCTGGCATGTTTTAAAATGTGATCAAGACAAGCACTGTGGACCCAAACCTTACTTTTTAGGAACTTGCAGAGTCCTCAATCTAAAGTGAACCAATTTAACATAAATCACATAACTAAGGTTCTTCGATTAAGACTCTATATAGAAATAAGAGAGGGATTAGTTGTTCTAGAGATTTGATCCCCACCAAAGACCTGCATCACCCTTAACAGCACCTCTCTCCCTTTGCTGACCATAAGGCAATGCAGGGCAGCCATGCTCGTGATTTAGGTGCACCTGTTAATGCCTAAAGTAGGGGGATATAAGCTCGGTGGTTTCATAACCAGAAAGCTCAGTGTAACTTGGTCTTGGTCCTGTATCTTTGCAGTTAAGTAGTAGGCAAATATACAGCATTTCTGAGTTTGGCTCAAGTATGATTTCAGTATAAACTGAGTGTATGTTAATAGTTATCTTAATCTGTATCTGTCACAAATTCCAGTTTATCTGGGTTCAAACTGAGTCATTACGCGATTTCTAAGAGCTGAATTCAGTTTCCCAGTTCTAAGGGAAACTAGAGGTGAGAAGGCAGCTAGTTTACTGCTGCATGTATAAGAAAACACTTCCTATTATGTATGTGTGCTGGCTCTATTCTGCTCAGCTCTGCCCTTTACTCTTTTGTGCCTTTTTCCATTTTACATGATATGATGTAGTGGCAGTCAAGCCATTCTGTCACTTGTCCTTGAGTTGAGCTACAGCATTTGCTCAGAATAAAGAGCAGGCATCATGCTACTCTGGTTTACTTGAGCAGCTGCATTAGACCAAGCCATTATGCAGTCCTTAATTATGGCTATTTGTCAAATGAGCCTTAAAATAATACATACCTTTTCCCAAATGCCATATTATTACCATGTCCTATTTTGGCTGTCTTTATGAAATAATAGGAAGTTTTCTTTAAAATAAGATGGTTTTCTCACCCACCCCAAAAAGCTGAAACAGTCTGGATAATATTGTACATTTTCACTTTGGTTTATGTGGATTCAAAAGTAGTAAAATGCACAAAACTCATGAGGTTCTTCATCTGTAATTTCTTACAAAAAGAAAGTGATTATTGCACATGCAGCCCCACTCAACAGAGATTTATGATGACAAAATAGCTGTAGTTTAGTGTGGGAGGTGATATGTGGCTGACTTTGAGGTCATATGAAAGCAGTTACATATTTCAGCTGAAAAGAGTTATCTCTAAAGAACAAGGTCAGGTTAATTCTGCTAGAACCACACAAAGCAGCAACCTTATATGCTTGTTGCAGTGAATTAGCATATAGGGGAGATGCATTACTTTTTGTGAAAACACACCTTAGTGTCCGTGAGGATTATCGCTTAAAGTGCATTCCCTGCTCTGCCTAGCTGATGATAGTATCTCCAAAAGTGCTCAGCAAAGTATAAAGTGTAATCAATATATATATTTATGTGCATATGATTTATACTTATGTCTTTTTGAGAGGGCAAACCTTAGGCATAAGAAAGTACTTGCGTCTTTGCTACTTTGCAAAGCCTTGCAGACTGTGCTGACCTAGTAAGTCAGGAGTTGTTCCATCTTCTTTTCTGACAGTAGGAATAGAAAGAGAAGAGACTCACCTTCTGATTTTAATTGCTTTTCCTACAGCACTGAAGTGGGAAGAAAAGCAATCCCTTTCAATCTGTCTGGCAGCCTCTGTCCCCCTTTAGTTGGAGACCTAGAACCTACTTTGATTCCGGATTTGCAGTCTATCTTTCTGCCGTGTTTCCAGGGTTTATGGTTATTGCAATAGTAGACAAAACAGTAACCTGGAGTCTTATTATTCTGGGCACAGTGAAACAGGTACAAGAACTAGCTTCCACTTGAAGAAGCCCAAAATACAGTCTGTTCTGTGTGCTTTTCGGTTCTGTGTCTGTGTTAGCAAATAGTGTGCAGCAGAAGATGCAGATCTGCAGAAACAAACAAGTGGTGTGGCACACTGAAGGTACTCTCTGTATGTGTTTTGAAGGTGAAGAGTCTGTGAACTAAATACCCATTAGTGGTTGATGTGCACTTCCAATTTAGTTTTGCCTTAAACTAGTCTAGTTAGAGCATGCCAAAAACGGCCCACAATGTGAACCAAAGCGGGTAAATGGGGATAATCAGATTTAATTTGAAAGTACATTATTGAGCAAAATTAGCACACTCATGACTTTTTGTGTAAAACATGCTGTTGTAATAATGCAAACACCTTGTCTGTGTCCAACAAGTTCATATCCTGAGTGCATAATGTACCCATGTATCTGAATGGAATCCAGTTGAAAACAATAGCCTAATACCTTCCAACAAATCCTAATGACTTACAAAACACCTAAACGTTCTTTGTGTAGCACAGTGAGGATCTTGAGCAAAACTCAGGAAGCACTGTTAGAGCAGAGGGCTGAAACACATCTGCATGCACATCCAAACCATTGTTGCCTTTACTGCTCCCTTTTTGCCCCACAACCTCAAAGAATTCTGACAAAGTACTTGAGAGTATCCCTCAAAGCCTTTGTACCCAACACATAACTTAGTGGTTAAAGGCTCAACTTTTTTAACTGGTGTATCTTCAGTCTTTTTAACCTACAGCAGTTGTTAACTCAAAGACCTATACTTGAGATGAAATAGCAGTATAAAGTAAAACAAAGACATCAAAACAGCTATCTTAAGTTAAACATAACAAAACTGTGCATAAACATGTCGGGTAACTGGAATAAACTAGCACAAGAAAATATTTCCAATGCTCCTAATTTCTTCTTTTAGTAATTATTGGATGGTTCAGAAAACCAAGAATAGTATCTTTGTGTAAGATCACTTCTTACTAATGGCAAAATTCCTGAACAAGTCAGCACAGAGTGGGTTGTGCTGGGGGGATGGAGAAAAGTGCGCAGATAGGTTTCTTTGTAAGGAAATAATGCCTTGGCTCTACTATTATTGTTGTAGCGTGATTCGTTGTAACTGCCCTGCCTCCTGGTCCTGTGTACCCGAGTATATCGATGACATGTGAAAAGCTACAAGATGCCTCTAGCAAATCATCATAAAGACTGTTTTGATAATGGTGCAAAAGGAGCTGGATCTAAGAGCAAGGGAAGCAGACAGAGCCTCCACTGTTTTGCCCTCTTTGAGGCAAAAGGTAAGAATTAAAAGTTGGAAAGAGTCAGATCCAGGGTTCACACTGGAAATAACTGAGAGTTTACTCTTCATATGATAGAAGGTCAAAAAGAAGAGAAAATAATGACCATATTTACCAAAACATTGGGTGTTTCTGTGAGCTCCGTGTTTACTACTGCACATGGAACTAATGGAACTATTTCCAGACTGTTGGTTTGCAAAATAAGATATTTTCATTTTACCATCATTCACGTAAACTTGACATTCTACTGATGATGCAGTAAGGATAAAATTATCTTCTGCTGGAACAGAATAATATGAGAAAACTGGATTGATTATATAAACTACAAATGGTAAAATATGGTTTCAGCCATTACAAATACAATTTCTTCCAAAGCTCACTGTAGTTTAGAAACAAAGTTAAAAGTAAAAACATACGACATAAGGTACAACATGGCTCCTTTAAGTACAGTATAGTCTTGTGAATTAGGGAAACTTCTAGGTAGCACTTTCGTATCAGGGTCAGCATTGCTCCTATCTCTACCTACCTGCCACTTGCAGAATGGAGCTCATCACCAGATCCCACAGGAAGCTTAGTCAGCTCCTAAATGAATTGCAGTAGTATGGGTTTAAATTGTATGATAAAACTTCACACCTACTCTCACCGTTAATGTCGGGTACAGTCATTTGTACAGAAAAAATTATTTGGGGAACTCATAACTCAAATGGCTGAGCAGATTTTGCTTATAACCTCAGTGAAGCAGTACAGGTCTCATGAGCTATGGGTTTGCTGCCTGAGCTCGATTTCTATGAAATCTTAAACGTAGTTCTCTCATGCTTTGCAAGACTAAATGAGGTATAAGTATAACCAAATGTGAAGCCATTAAAGCTTCAGAGTTCTATAGTCAGATTCATTTCTTGGCTGAAAGCATGAGTGCACAGTTGAAACCTGAGATGCAAGTCTACAGTGGCACAAAATGCATCAAACTGTCTGGCGGAAGCTCTGGAAGTTTTTCTTCAGAAATGCTGCCACTCAAACCGGAATTGTTTTTCAGGAAGAAGCATACCCATTTGATTTAGTGAAGATTTCGTAGGCACACTTGGAAATTCTGAGGAAGAACGGGAAGAGAGTTAGCTGACTGGTGGTGAAATCCAAGTTCCCTCTCTATGCAAGTCTTCTGTTTCATTAAAAAATCAACAAAGCAAACAAAAAGCCACATCAAACCCTCAAGTTTTGGGTTGAGTCTAGGAAAAAAATGTTCTTTATCTCAAAAACATCGGCATTATTTCCAGTGGGGGCTACTGAAAACTGGACATAGAACTGGAGGCAACGGCTCACAAGTGTACATAATCACAGAATTATGGAGGCTGAGAACCCAAAAATCAAGGCTGTGATGGAAACTGATGTGAAACCTGGGGTACATAATTTTTCTGTGTATTCCAAGTTTTTTGGTAGCTATCATCTGGAATTAAAAACTTTAATGATGATTGTGAGACTAGAAGGATAAGAATTTACAGCAGCTCCTGCAGATATTATAGCAAAGCTCCTTTCATGTACCTAAGGAAATACTGCTGTACCATGTGTAAAATATTCCTGGTGATAAATTTAATTGATTTTCATTTTATCTATGTAATGAATTCTTTTGTAAGGAAGAAACAGTTCTTCAGAGCCTTTAAAATGGATGAAGAGAGAAGTTGAATGCATAATTCGTGTACCATTTGCAGCCCAACATCCTGCAGGAGAAGGACGGTTCAGAAGGAGAAAAATGCCAACAACTACAGTTTAAAAGAAGGTGCTGGGATGTTAAATGAGGAAGAAACAGAACTTCTTTTCCACAGCTTCAACTCTGAAATATTGGTTAAGTATAAAGGAAAAAACATGCTGAATCACTTGAGGGGCTCTTGACTGAGGCAGTGGAAGCTTCATAGTTGACTGACAATATCTAAACCCAAATGCAGCGTGGCACCCTGTTTCTTGCAGAGCTGTAACAAAGTGCCATCCTAACAGTCTTTTATTGTACAATGCAGCCTAAATTGTTACCTAGTACGGAACTCCTTGTTGGTGACAGCATTTTGTTTCTTTTTAATCTTGTCTGCTGTAAAAATACAGGAAATGTTGCAAAGAATTACAGGAAAATAAATGGGTTTTCAGGTTCTCTGCAGGAGACTGCAGCAGGCTGCCAGGCAGAGGTTTCACAAGAAGCATTGCTATATGAGATGCTATGGGAGTGTGGAGCAGCTGAGGAACAGGGAATTACCATTATACAAGCTCTCTAGTTCCTGGCTGAACAACACAGATTTGTTGTAGAAATTGAAGTTCTGAGTTAATCCAGTTCCTTGATATGTGTGACAAAGGAGTGCCACAGAGAAGTGGGAAAAGGCATCCGGTGTCAGAGCTCTGGCAAGATGAACCCAAGAGGAGCAGCTGCTGCAGGTGTCTGTTTGTGGGATGCATCACATGAAATGTAGGTGAGTGAAATTGTTTTACTGACAAAAAAGTTGGCACGCAGAAAGCGGATTGAGAAGATCTGACTTGTAAGAACAAGGGAAGGAGGCGAGTGGTGCTGGGCCAACATGTGCTTTCTCTCTACCTGATGCTGTCCAAGTTTGCATCAATTCCTCTGTAGTGGGATGCAGTCACTGTGTAGGTACCAAACTGTGCCACGTGTGGTATCCCACTCCTTTGGAATGCAAACTTCATGGGGAAGAGCAAACAGAGATGCTGCCAGGGTACTCCATGGATGCAGTTCAGCTTCAAAAACTTGTTCCTTTTCTCTTAAGGAGGAGGAAAAAAAAAAGGGCAAAACGAGTGGAGAGAGCACCCTTACTTCAGAAAAGAAATTCTTGCTCTATCCAAAGTGTGTTTGATATGTGGAGTGGGCAAGGTTGATACGAATTTTGGTTTGATTAGTATGTACATGAGTCATTTATAGACATTTATCTGCTTTTCCCTCAGTGCTTTTGTCCTAAACTTGTTGTTTTGCTCTGCAAAAGTGAGACTATGATCAGCTGCTTTTCTGTTACCCTCTGAGCAAAGTGTTCTGCAGGTGCTGAATTGCACTCATAACAGCAGAGAATGATCACCATGATTTCAAGGAGGCTTCAGGTCAATACCCTGCTGAGGAAGAGAAGGAGCAGGTTCTGATCAGAGAAAGATAACTCCTTTTGCCTGAAAGTTAAACAGGTGCCCTTGAGGGACCACACAGATTTCATATGTTCAATCAGCTCCAGAGATGTGGTAATCACTAGTTGGGTCATTTACCTGCTAGTCTGGAGGTAGCAATAACTATTCATTACTGCAGAGCTATCAAAATGATGGTTCTGTTTTTTTCCTTCTTTTTTTCTTTTTCTTTTCTTTTTTCTTTTTTTCCTTCTTTTCTTTTTCCTTCCCTTCCCTGCGAATAGAGAGAGCAAAACAGGAAATCCATTATATTAAATAGCTCTTAAATAAGGTGGAATAATGAGTTTGGTTATAAGTAGTGTTTGTAAATGGTACTGGAGAAAAAAAGAATCCACAGGGGACAGTTTACAGCTATTAAACTATTTCCACTCATGGGTTTGGAAAGTTTTTAGTCCAAATTAACCAAACTTCTTACATTTGAATGAATTATATCACATGAGATTGATAGTCACTTTTTGAGTGCAGAAGTAAAAGAAGAAAAATGGGCATTCAAATCTGTGTCATCCAATGAAGGGTAGACTCATGCTGATGAAATCTGGGAGTTCAAACTGCCTGAGGCGCAGTCAAACCAGTTATTCAAAGCTGTGTGGTTGAAGAGGATAGGTTAAAGAGGCCAGACAGTTGATACTCACTAAAGAGAGATCTGTTCCTGTGTTGATAAGACTAATCTGTTTGCTTAGACATTCAGCTGGGAAGCAGAAGACTTGTCATTCAGTTTCAGTTACTATAAAGACAGCACATGCTCCCTGGACAGTTTGTGATTTGACCTCTTCTGTGGTTCTTATATGGGAAATTGGTGTCATAGTTCTCTTGCTCAAGGTCATGTGCTGGTAACCAACAGAAAAGATCACTGCAGAAGTGCTCTGAACTCCGTGCTCCATCCACTAAGAGATAGCTCAGAGAAACAAGAATGTGTTTTCTTTCTGCAAGCTTTGCTTATTAAATATCTTCTCACTGAAACCCATTAATCAGAACCTAGCTTGATGCATGGTTATTTGCTTGATCCAAAATTTACTGAAGTCAGCAGAAATCTTTCACTGGATGTTTAATGTCTTCCCCTCACTGTCTTGCTGTGATGCTTTATGGTCAGTGAACCAGCTGAGAAAAAATGTTTGAGTAAAAGCCCTTGGGATGGGTACTGAGGCAACAAGGATCCAGAAACTCATAGTTTAAAAGTAGTCATAGCCCTACAGTTAGACAGTGTAAGTACTGTTGCAGGCATGATGGTTCAAAGGTATAAGGGAATTTAGGTTGTTTAACCCCATAGTCTGAACTGCAGAACTGAGTGCCCAAGAAACTGAACATTAACCCAATAAGTCTTTATATTTCATCAGGTAAAGCAGTTGAATTTTGAAGCTGTACATGCCATTGTTTTAGCTTCTGGAATTCCCTGCTTAAGACATAACCTTCATTAGATAACAGTGCTTGAATTTGGTTTATTTCCCCACAAACACTGATTAGAATACTTAGAACACAGTCTGCAGGTGGAGAAGGTACAGAAGCAGGAGGAGCATGTGGTACAATAAAGGCTTTGTCTGGCCACGGATGGGCAATGGGCAGTGCCAAAGGCCGCAGAGAGGTAGATCCTGAAATGGCAGTTTTTGTGTTGATGTGAGTGAGGAAAATGTCAGTTTTTGCCTGTCCTGGAAAAGGTAAAATTTTAATGTACTCTCCCTTCTCTCCCACTCCTGTTCTGTGATTCATATATCCTGACTTATTGTACTATAAATAAGAGCTACAGCATGAACTTCTCTAGTCATCATTTTGGTGTGTTCAGCCTCTTTTCACATCAAATGCTTATTTAGTAAAAACCTGGAGCACAATCTGTAATGACTGGGTCAAATTCAGTATGTCCACAGCATGTTTTAAGGGGATTTATTACCATGTACATATCTTTATCTTTCCACTAATGCTTTCCAGAGTTATTTTTATACCTCTAAGACAAATTAACTGATGAACCTGGATTGAAAAGTAGGTTTTAGACCTAAAGCGTGGAATTCCTAAGAGGTCTTCAAATTCTACAGCTATGGGATTCTTATGAATGGAGTAAGGAGAGGTGCCCTGCACAAGAAGTCTTCAGGTAAGACACTGGCATAGGATGTTTACTAAGTGCAAATAAGTCTTGAAAAGACTGTCCTCACTTTGTATTTATTCTACTACCATTATGCATTGTCTTATAGACTGTATTTTCTATATTGTATTATTGCATAGTTCATCCAAATTAATATAATGAAAATTGGGAATGAGATTGCATACTTATACTACAACTTGTCTGGTTTGTACAGATGAGAGTCTATATGAAATAATGTTATCAGTTTAATCTCTATTACCATACCTATAGTTCATTAACAGTAGCGGTTTTGCTGTGTAGGTTTTGTACTAGCTAAGTTGCTTAGCAACCTTAACTCCAAGATAATGATGTCTTGCTGCCTGTGATTAAAGAATGTTTTTTCCTGCATTCTGTTGATGGTAGATCTACCTTACTTATTTTCTTGTTTGCAAACTCTATTCCTCATTTTTCATTCCAAATTTAGCAAGGTATATATACATTCATTGGATAATTTTCTGTTCAGAATTCACCAGTCACCTACTCAAGCGAATGCAAATGGCACAATAGTATTATGAAAAAACCCAGTGTACAGGAATGCAAGGAACATAAAATGGAGAAGCAGTCTGTAGAACTACCACTGATAGTGCTGAATGAATCCTTAAAACCTTTTCAGCGGAGGTACATTCCTAATAACCGTGGCTAATGCTCCAGTTCTATGTTTTATTTCCCCTCTTAAATAAGTAAATAGAAAGCTTTGGGACTTGCCTATATGCGATGCTATACTTTGGAACTGGTCCAGAAAAGTGAAATACTGTATTTTAAGTGATAGCAAATGTTTCTTCATACCATTAGTACCTGGATCAATTAGTTTAATAGTATTTACGGAAGTGCATTGGATCTCAACACTAACTATTCTGAGCTAACATCTGAAGGACAGCACACATAAAATGGATATTGGGTGACATTATCCATTTAATATAATTTCACATGTTTCTGTTAGTTCCTGCAGAGCTTATCTCCATGGTTACCATGACAGGAAATTAAACAAACAGGAAAAAATTGATATTAATTCATCCTGAATAAAACTCCAATGGAATATAAAGTCTCACTGAAGTATTGGGTGCCACACTGAGGAGTGACAGCTCTTTAGCTAATAGGATAATCCATGCCTGCTGGAAGGAGGGGTTCTGTCCCAGGATTTGGTGTTTCTGTCATAAATTACTATCCAGATTGTAGGAAGTGCTGGGTTTGGGATGGAGGCCCAGATGGGAGCTACTGTTGTAAACCATCTGCTTACAATAGACTGGAATGAAATCAATGATACTTCATGGTGTACAGATTTGTAACTGAAGTACTAATATTGGTATGGGTACAGTATAAATGGAAATATGTACATGTGACAGCACCAGAAGTTACAGCAAAGTAAGTGTTTCAAGGCTGGGACTTGTATTGAACTCTAAGGATACTGTACTCTGAGCTACAGTGGAGGAATATGCAGTTTAAATCCAAATGAGAAAGCTTGTGCTCTGATAACAGCACCAATGCTTCTTCAGCATAAGACTCTCTATCCTAAACCCAGGAGCATGCAACAAGTTGCAGCATATCACATGTGTCAGTCCCTTCTTGTTTTCCCCAATGGTAAACAAACAGTTCAAACAAGAGAAAAAGTAAAATCAGGCAATGCACAGCAAGCTTAGCCGAGGCTTATGGAGCTACTGAAGTCAAAATCAAAGCACCAGCTGCCAGAATGGGTAAATGGCTTGTCTTTGTGAAATTTCAACTGTCTTCATCCAGAGGAGGGCACAAAGATCAGAGGGCTGGAGCACCTCTCCTATGAAGACAGGCTGAGACAGTTGGGGTTGTTCAGCCTGGAGAAGAGAAGGCTCCAGGGAGACCTTAGAGCAGCTTCCTGTGCCTAAAGGGGGCCAACAAGAAATCTGGAGAGAGGCTTTGGACAAGGGCCTGTAGGGCCAGGACAAGGGGGAGTGACTTTAAACTGACAAAGGGGAGATTTGAGATGAGCTGTTAGACAGAAGTTCCTCCCTGTGAGGCTGGTGAGGCACTGGCACAGTGTGCCCAGAGAAGCTGTGGCTGCCCCATCCCTGGCAGTGTTCAGTGCCAGGTTGGATGGGGCTTGGAGCAACCTCGTCTGGTGGAAGGTGAACCCTATGGCAGGGGGTTGGAACTGATGAGCTTTAAGGTCCCTGCTAGCCCAAACCATTTTATGATTCTATGACAAGATGTGAACAACTCCCTTAAAATGGCATTTACCTACTATTTTGAAGGGTTTCTAATTTATCAAGTTGCTTACAGTTCCTAAGGGTTTATTTTTATTTTAACAATTATCATTACTTAGAAATACGGAAATTCTGCTCCAACCAAACATTTGGAGTAGGTTTTTAGTTACTGAACTTGACAGACTTTCACTGCATTGCTGATTATGCGAGGATGCTATGGAAAACAGGAGGGGAAGATATGTGTAATATACAATTATGTTGATGTCTGTAGTGAACTTCCTGTTACAGTGGTTTCTTTAGAGTGATGATGTAAAATCTTAGCACTTGTGCCGTGAATTCCTGCTGCATCAGTCTGGTGTTTATTGAATATTTTTATAAGGAATACTTTAAAATAACTTATGTTTTACCTCAACAGAAGTTGGAAGAATTGGAAGGTGTCCCATGTAGGATATAGTTCCTCTGCATGAAGCATTTGTTTCAAATGTCTGCCTTCCAGATGTATGTTTGAGGTTGCGTTTGGTGCATGATTTGAACTGGAAACCCTGTCCATCCTATTGTTGCTATGGGATCTGAAGCAAATTAAAAAGTAATCTTCACAAGAAAATTCATGCAACCAAAACATAAACCTTGAAAGAGAAATACCAGGGCATAACAGGAAGACAATAAGGTCAATTAAAATACCCTGTCGAGTGATAGGGAAATTGGCTAAGTGTAGTTCACATTTACTTTACTCTGTATCTTACACCACATAAGCATGTTTATACAAGTAAATCCTTGGCATTTGAAGGTCCTCCTTAACTTGAAATTGGGCATCAATTAAAGTACTTTGGCCTATGCTGGACTAAATATTAGCCTGTACAAAACAATACCATGAGGAACATCCAGGAAGCTGTTAACAGACAAAGGCTGAGGATCTCAGCCACTGATAGTTATGAATGAAATTAATAAAATCTGGAGCACCTGATTTCTTTTCCTAATGAGATCCCCATTGGGTAGTTCCCAGTGGTGATGCTGGCTCTGGAGTTGAAGGTACACTAAATGGTACTGAGTCGTAATGGGAAGTGAATCTAGTATGAATCATTAGGACACAGCAGCTGGGAATAACACAGTATTTTGAAGGAAAGCCCTATAATCCATGTAGTTAGTGCATATGTCATCACAAAGGAGTTATACTCAGCCCAAAATTCTTCTAAACTATATCTGGTATTTAAGAACTGAGCAATGCAGAAAGAATGCTTGTGATAAGTTAAAATATTTCCTGTTTTTTAAGTCTAACTAATGTTTTTCCACAGGGAAACATTTCAACCTTGATAGCATTTAAAGGAAAACCTTCAACTCCAACAGCTGAATATAGATTTCAGTGGTAGCGTAAGAACATCTGAAGTAAAATAGTCAAAACATCTCTCACATTTATACACTCAGTCAAAATTCAGGTTTAAAACCTTCATGAGGAATCATATTTAATATTTAGTTAAACATTGCCAATTATCTTTGGAGCCACAGACTGAAACAGAACTCTAGTGCTTGTCACAGAAAGTGACATGGAACAACCTATTCCAATATGAATGAAGCTCTGAACGTAAGTAATCCTTTTAAAGAATAAAAAGTACATTAAAAGTTCAGTGGCTCTCATTAAAATTAGTTATTCCCAACACTGACTGGGAAATGTGATCCTCTTAAAATTATCTCAAAGAGGATACTGTCATTTTGATAATTATGTGTGACCCCAATTTATGCTGAAATACATGTAAAAGTAAACTCCATCTTACTGCTACTCAAATATTTATAAGCTTTCTAGCTGTGGAGTGCCTATTAAAGCTTTATACACTTAAAAAGAAAATACAGAATAGTGCTTTTTAGCTTGGCTTTCACAAAATCCCTTTTTTCCTTAAGCTGTCACACAGCAGCACAGCTGCAGTGGCACTATGTGCACAAAGCCATCATACGTGAGGAGTAAATTAGGAGCTACTGTTTTCCATTGCATTCAGATTTCCTATGGCTGTGTGTTTGTTAGCATTGGTAGACTGTAATTGAGAATTGGGGGGCGTTGATTTAATTATTTGATTTGAATGTTTCCCAAGGCCTTTAGGAGTAGTTGTAGAGAGTGTAGAACACTGCTGTGAACACCAATAGCAGTTATTCCACTGTCTGCAGGCTGACTACAGCACACTTTTTTTTTGGCAACAGAGATCTTTCAAGTTCTCTTTCTCCTCCCACACTCTCAGAGCAGTAGTTTCAACTTGCTGTGACTATTACTTGGCAACATCAATATTAGCATCAGGTTAGGGTTAATAGAATCATAGAATCATAACATTAAAGGAATAGAAAGGATGAACTGGAAGCTAACTTTTCGAGATAAAACGATGTCTAGTTCTGGCTTACTTAAAGCCTCTGGTGAGAGAGAGGACTCCTAAATCCCTTTGTATTTGTTTATAAAAGCCAGAGCTGGGTTTATGCTGAAAGATCCAGAAACCTAAAGGAAGACAGCAGGAGAAGGAGCAGTAAAATACTGTCCTGTTACAGGTAAACCTAGGTCTGTTTCTTCACCCAGATCAACCCCTGTGCAAGGGAAGGATGGCATAGGGTAACAACAACAGACCAAGGTAGAGATGATTCTTTCTTTTGTCACCAGTCCACTGTCAACTTCAACTTCATGTGGAACTGTAAAATAGTTGTATTTGGTATAAAGGAAATTGTGCTCTGAGGATTAAGCGGAAGAGAAAAAACACATTTTCCTCTGTTCTACATACAGTGGTCACCAGTAATTCCTCTGATTGGAAATGTATTGTTCTGAAATCTGATTTCTGGGTCACAAGTATGTGGTTTTGAAGACTTTGTTTCCACAGAGGTTTGTCCCTTAAGGAGAAAGAAGTGGGACAGAGCATATACACACGTATGCATGTGCATCTGTGTGTGCTACACAACCACTTTTCACTTGGTACTCGGTTGGGCTGTTCTGGGGAATAAAAGGGGAAGTGCTCTCTTAAAAAAGAAAAATACATGCCCTGAAATGGGTGACTTCAAATGTTTGTCACTAGCTAAAATAAAACTGCTCAGTGTTGTTTGACTTGATAGGGGTTACATTAGACAACAGTCTTGCCAAAGTTTAAGTGGAAGAGTATTCTCTGTCTTGTAGGGTGCTACAGCCATGAGTGCTCTCCTTGTAGAGTGCTGTGCATCAGACAACAGCCCTTTATAGGAAGGTGCCTTATCTACTAAAACCTTTCAATGCACATTTCTTACATTCTTCCTGAGCATGCTGGATGCTAGTTTTCCCATAATAAAACTGAGTGAGGGGTATGCCACCACAGATCATTTCTTGAATTGTTTACTGGATGTCTGTGCTGTGAATGGCTGCTAGAGAAGTAAAAGTTGCTGCCTTGTTATGCAGAACACACTTCTCAATCTAATTTCCCTCATCTTCAACTTCTGACATTTTCAGCTATTTTTTTGTGTGTTTTTAAGGATTAAAAGTTAACATTATCTTGCATATTTCTTCCTTTGGTTTTGTTATGTTAAAACCTACAACCACTTTATATCAAAGATTATAATCCTAGAATACTGGGTTAGAAGGGACATCAAGGATCATCTGGTCCACCTCTTCTAGGCAAAGCATGACCTGTCCAGCCAAATGTTATAAGTGTCCTTATAGTACTTTTAAGGTGTCCTTGTAATACTTATAAACTCTATTACAGCTAAATGTAATATTTTATTCAGGTATTGCTGTGCGTGGTTTTGGCTAAGCTGCATTTTAATTGAATTTTTTAAAAGCTTTATTTCAACACATAATGTCTTTGACATATGTAATATCTTATTTTTATGGAGCTATTTAACTTGTAATGCATTGATGTGATACAAATTAATAGCAGTATTTATAATTTAGACAATCACATTAATATAACTGCAATAAGTTACATTATCTTATTGCAATAATGTTGTAAAATGATAAATCTTATTATCACATTTACTCTGCAGTTTATTCAATGTTTGACATTTCACAACGGGCAATGGACATTTGACAATGGTCATTTGACAATGGTCATACAGATCAGACCACTGCCCAGTGTTCACTGGATCATGTGTAATTGAAGAGAGTGGTGAGTGCTGTCAGGGTTGGTCTGGATGTCTTCCAGTTCTCATGTTTTTACCTTCACCTCCCACTCTTCCCTTTAGTTTTTAATCTTCCCCTCCACTTCTTGTTTTCAGTCATTTGTTCCTTCCTGCCTTGCTTAGGGAGGACACTTTAGCCTTGGGAGCAGGCTTCTGTTTGTCCTGAAGAGGAGACTTAAAGGAACAGCGGCCAAATAAGAATGCTTGTGAAAGACTGAAAACCAGGTTAAGTGTGTGGGATACTTTCTAGCCTCTATCTACCAAGTAACTCAGAGGCTTCTTGACCTCGATATAGTGCCTGAGTATTAAGTAGCCCTCAGTGGTTTCATTTTCTATGAAGTTGTCCAGCCTCCCCAAGTGCTCCTGCAAGCTTTTGGCACTCACCGTACATTTTGGCAAGTGGTTCCTTAAATCTAGTCTGTGCTACATGAAGGAAACTCTTTCATTTGTTTCCAGCATAGCTCCCAATAGCTTAATTTGATCCCCCATGGTTTTTGTTTTGGAAGAGGCGCTGAAAATTTGGTCTCTGTCCAACTTCTCTGTACCACTCATGATTTTGCAGATCTTTGTCATGCCCTTTTTAGTCATCACTTTTCCAGACTAGAAAACTATATGTATTTGACAAGTTTAAAGATAAAAAAAAAAGCTTATAAAACTGTTTTAAAACTCTCAGAATACAGTACTGCATATGAAAGACATCATTCATTCTGTAGAATGATTGGCAGTATTCTGCTTTGCTTTGTGCTTAATAGATGGTTGAGCTATCTGCTTTTATGTTTGGTGTGCCTTTATCATCACTAGCAGGGGACTGTCCCTTTACTTGAATGGTAGTTATCCTTACTATAATGAGGTCTGCCAGGCTGTTCTGCAGGCAGAACCACTCAAATAAAACACAGCACCAATAATAGGTAGACATTTTCTTCTTCCCTATCTAATATCTTACTGAAACAGCTTTAGTAATAAGCAGTTAACAGAAACAGACTTTTTAATGTATTTTAAAAGGACTGCCAATGGAAGTAATATCATTCTATCTGCTATCTGTAGTTACCATTCAGAAAATGACATGTTCATTGCATCTTCTTGTAGACACAAAATCAGAGTCTTTGCTGACCTTGGAAAGAAGCTACAATCTCAGCACATGACAGTAAAGTAGAAACAAGCAAACAGACATCAACTTGAAATAATCAGAATTGCACTGGGAATGCGCTACATGGAAAAATCCAGCAGTTAATGTAAATAAGAGATTCTTTTGGTGTACTTCAGAATAGATTAGACTGTATTGAGGGAAAAATACTGTGAACCTGGCTTTTGTCTTTTCTAATAGAGACAATTGTCTTTCTTTGCTTAATTTTATCATAGAATAACAGAAAGAATGAGGTTGGGTGGCACCTGTGGAGGTCACGTAGTCCAACAGCCCTGCTCAGCCACAGTCACCCAGAACAGGTTGCTCAGGACCCTGTCCCATCAGGTTTTGAATATCTCCAAGGAGGAAGCCTCCGCAACCTCTCCAGGCAACCTGTGTTCAAACACCTTCACACAAGTAGAGCATTTTCTTATATCTAGCCAGAGTTTCCTATACTTTAATATGCCTCTTGTCCTGTCTGGATACCACTGAGAAGAGTGTAGCCTTTTTCTTTACTGAAGGTCAGTTGTAAAAGGAAAGACTGACAAGAAGGCGGCATTGAGCGCTTTGGTCCATTCTGTGTCCTTTGTCAACCAGCCTGCATTTTCCCTAGGCTTCTTTTGGCTGCTGATCTACTTGTAGAAGCCCCTTGTTTGCACTTGGCATCCCTCAATGGTTTCAATCCCAGACGGGCAGCAGTTTAAATGTAACGGATAATTTTAGATTGATTTAGCTAATTCCCAAGCCTCTCAGCATATTAGTCTGGCTGTAGCAGAGGTTTCCAGACAGAGTTTTACAGATGCTACTTGTTACTTGAAAAACAGGTAGTAAAGGAAATTGCAATCCCAAAACCAATACAATTGTTTCGTTGGATCTCAGTTCCCTGAAGTTTAGAAGATCTTACTTTCAAATTAATTTTTGGCAGCAAAGCAAATCAAACTCTTCTGGACCTGGGATAGCTGACAAAGCACTTAGAAATGGAATAACCCCTATGAAAACTGAAGTAACTTCTTACATTGTGCAAACTGTCCGCCTCTGGGTTTTGCTCTTCTCTGTAATTTGTCCTTAAAATCGTGCATAATACTTCCTGAGGAGACAAAATGTCATTGTTGCTCAACTTAGCTGGAACTTATGTTACACAGGTAGCTTATTAGAATTAGCTTGTAATTAATGGAGATTAATAGAATTAATAGAAACTTTGCTAACTATAAATGTTTAATTGATTTCTGGTGGTACTGCTACCACCAATACTAATAATGATCTAGGAAATACAAGGGAAGAGGATACAACTGCTCACCACCCAACAACCAAGCCATGGACTAACTCTTCCGGGTTCCTGCCCCCAATTTGTACATCCTGGGCATGTTGTGCTGTGCTATGGAATACCTCTTTGGTCAGTTTGGGTCAGGTACCCTGTTTCTGCTTCCTACCGGCTTCCCCTCCTCCCTGGCAGAGCATGAAGCTCAGAAAGTCCTTGGTCAAACCAAACATTCTAAGCCGTAACTAAAAACATTGGTGTTATCAGCAGTGTTCCCAGGCTGAAAGTCAAAAACACAGTGCTGCACCAGCTACCAAGAAGGAGAAAAATGACTGCTACTGCTGAACTCAGGACAGTCATGATTGTATCATGAAACAATATATAATCTGTGTTTTACAGAGAGGTTAAAAAAATAGTAACCTACTCCCAAATGCCAAATTAAGTGATGGATTGGGCCCACATTCAATTAAATGTTTCAACAAATGCTCAAAGATTTTGCCATATGGAAATACCTCAGAGTACGAAATCAAATTAACCCTGTGTGGGATTAACATGATGCATCGGGAAAGCACGTCATGTTTGTAAGACAAAAATGTGAGGATGCAGAAGGCAAGTGTAACGCTTGTGTTTACTGACTGATTCATTGTTCTCTTTTATAGCTGTAGTAAGGAAGATGAGACTGGGGAACACAGTTCTGCCTGATCTGCACGCAAAGAGGTATTCCCACTTATACATATGCTTCACTTGCAACTTGTAGCTTTTTGATGCATGCATAAAAAATTTTTGTACCATACTTGTGAAGGGAGAGGCAGAAGTGACCTTTTTACTATGATTTCCATGGTGACAATCCTCATTAAACAGGTCATTAATATTGAATTACCTATAGGGGACATCTGGAGTGGACATGATGTAACACGTAAAGGAAAAAGAAAGTGAAACTGTTAAAGGCTGTGCTCTAGATTTTTTAGAGACATCTGTTTTAGAAAAGCTTTGCAATTCCATTGTCTTACATTGTCAGTGTGCTTTATACAAGGCAAAAGGCATGTGGGGAAAACAAGTACTTACAGCCAAGGCTGTTAACTTGCAGAGAGGTTATGTCTTACATTCTTAATCCTTGAATCACATTCAGTGTGTCCTGAATCTGAGAAGAAAATAAATTATGTATCTTTTTTTTCAAAATAATTTTTATTTTTAAGGTGTACATCTATTTGTATGTGTTTCTGGATGTCTTGCATCACTCACATTAGCAATAGCTGAACTAGAATAACAGTTCTCTACCTTTATTCTTAATATATAGGGTATGAATTAAACAGCCCTGTTATATTGCTGTGTGAGCTACTGAGCTGTATTTGCAACATTTGTTAAGGCTGAAATCCCATAAATAAAACATCTAAGAACTCATCTGCTTTTGAGATGGCACAAATGCATTCACATATTGTATGAGCTGAAGGAATCTGGGCTTCTTAGATTGAAGAAAAATAGGTAATAATTGGTACCAGCAAATAATGTGATCACCAAGAAAAATGTACACTTGTGTGTATTGACTTTTAATAAACAGGAGTAATGGCCCATTCTCTGTTTAGCAGAAGACACTTCAATAAGTATTTAAAGATTCTGCTTTATTAGGGCTAGGAATTTGGTAATAACATGTGAGGACTAAAGTGTTATATATGAAATCTCATTCTTAATGATATTTAATATTTGTTAGATTCTGCAGCAAACAAAAAAGCAAAAGAAGGAATTGTTCTGTAGTAAACATTTACATCTTCCATTTGTTACTGTTAATAATTTTGCATCTCTGGGGTTTTTTTGCCTCTTTTTTTCCCTTGAATTGCTCTCATTCCAGGAGCCTGCTCTTTTCCAGACTGATGTATTTGCTTATAGTTATGCATCACAAGTATTTCTCCCAAATTAACTTGTTTCTTGCATTTGCATACCTAGAACCAAAGCATGTCTCAATAAGTAAGTAAATCAGATAGACTCTTTCCAAGTGTCATATCTGTCAAATGTAATGCAAATACAATTGGGTGTGTGTTTCCCTGAGGGAGTGGGCTACTCAGAGTTTACTGCTTGGTGATGTGTTTTGAACTGTTAGCATCTCTCCACCTCAGTTCTAAGCCCCAAGGTGAAGCTGTTCCCCTTCTCATCATAGCTGGGCCACCATCGACTTTCACAGCCCAGCCCACTGGCAGCAAACCAGGCTTCTTGCCCAGGCAGTTGTGGTTAATGTTTGCAGATCTGGAGGACTTTGCTGTTGACCACTCAGCTAAACATATGATGTGAAACACTCTCATTTCAGAGCAAGAGTTTGTTTTGGAATAGTGTCTGGGATTTCTTTGGTAATTAATATTGCTAAATATGGTATCAAAATATTTAAAAGATCACTTTTGTTAGGAAATATTTTCTTCTTAAAAACACCATGTATCTTCTCTTCAGTATCATCAGGAGCCTCTGAATTAAAGCTGAAGAGATCTTATTTTGAGCCACCATATGGCTGTGAATTAAAATTTCTTAGGTTGGTGATTTTTAAAGACAGAATAACTGAGGTCTGGTCTACTGTCATTGACTTGCATCAGTCCTTACAAGCATGACAGGCACAGCGTGAAAGCTGGCTTTTCTTAGGGATGATTGTTCCATCTTAAGCTAACGTTGCCCACATTTTGGTGACATCCTTCACTCTATACTTTGAAGAAACATTCCTGATTAAAGCACATAGAAGTTCACTGAAATTCTTTCCAGCTATTGTTTCATTCAGTTTAAGTGCCACTGGCATCACAATCACTTAAAAAGGTTTTATTGTCAATGTTTGCCTGATTGTATTTCCCATTAGCCTGACCGAACTTACCCACATCTGAAAGGTCATGTCAGGTTTCATTCACTGCACATTGGTATAGCCTCTACTGACAGCCCAGGAATAAATACATATCTAGTGAAAGTAGCTACATGCCTTGTTTTATCATCGCTGGAATATGTCATTTAAAAAGGAAGACCTTGCTTCAGCTTTTATCCTGCAGAAGCTGTTTCTTAAGCCAGGGAACCCAAATTCTGGTTGTCTCTATAGTTATTTTCTTATATATGAGCCAACTACTGAAATATTTATGTGGTTTCTGAAAAGCACACTGATATTT
>JAOEHY010014507.1:0-2500 GCA_025447955.1 Psilopsiagon aurifrons
GGATTTCGGGGAACTCAGGCGCGCGGCGGAGGGGCCGTGCCCCTGCCCGTACCTGCCCCGGGACGCGGGTTGACAAGTGGTCGGCGACAGCCGCGGCCGCGCTGGCGGGGAGGAGCGGCCCCGGACAGCGTCCTGCCTTGCAGCGGCCATGAGGAAGGGGAGCGGTGGTGGGAGTCCTGCGGCGGGCGCCGAGGGCGGCGCGGGGCAGAAGTGCTTCAGGCGGGCAGGTAAGGGAGGGACGGGGCTTTGGGGTGTCCTCTCGGCCGCCCGACCCTGCCGGTCTGAACCACCTCGGTCTTCCCCCTGGAACTTTACGAGGAAGAGCTCACGCGGGGCCCTCCGCTCCCGCGGTCGCTCCGACGGTGCCGTGAGTGGTGCCCTCGCCCCTCGGCTGCCGGGGATTGGCGCGATAAACCGCGTCTGAAAGTTTGCGGGATGTTGCCCTGTGTCTGTGAGCATTTACACGGCTTCCAAGTTTCCTGGAACGCCCGCTTCGTAAAGTGGCAAATAGATAAGCGCTCGCTTCGCTTAGCTGTGCCGAAATACTGCTTAAAAAGTCATTTGGAACCGGGAAGGCGACTTCTGGTTTTTAGCAGAGTTTTGTGCACTCTTCTTCAGTGCGTTCGAGTTTTGCCTTTTGCTCAGAGTAATCTCTTTTCTCATCTTAGTAGAGGTATTTACTTTTCGTCTGGTGTTATTTATACTTCTGCTCGAAGTTTGGAGCAGGAGTTGGGGATAACATTAGCGTTTATTGGCCTTTCATCGGCATCCTGTGAAAGAATTTGGAACTTCTTAGAGTGAGCAGATAAAGGGAATGCTAAGATGGAAATGGTCTTGCTGGGAGAGAGGGATTTTCCGCATCTTCACTTTGCAGGATTTCATGTTTTGACCTTCGCTATCTTTTTTTTTGTTATAGCAGATAGAGCAGGTCAAAATACTTTAAAGTCTCTTTTTCAAAAGTAGCTGTTTTCTAGTTTTAGTCTTTGATCTGATTTTACTCATCGTTTTCAAGTGAAAGACAGTGGGAGTGTGAGAAAGGAATGCTCACTGAGCAGCTTTCCTGCCTGTTGCTAAAGGGTGTTAGATTTGGATTATTGAAGTTAGTTGGGATTTTGCCTGAAACGATGGCAGGGAAGTGAAGCTTTTGTTTAGTTTGCGTGGTTGTTGTAAGTTAAATAAGTAAATAACGGAGTTTATTCTAAAAAATACCGACCGTTTTGCTAGAAAAAACAGGGTGCTTTAGTATAAAATCTGTAGGAGCCTTCCTCCGCCCTTCTCTAGTAATGATTTTGGGTTATGGCTGGTTTACACGGTTAAACGATAAGTTTCGAGTCAGTTGCCCAGAGGGTGTGTTTTGTAATGGTGTTTCAGGATTCAAAACGGTACAATAATGTTAACAGAGAGCTATCCGCCGCCTTCCGGGGTCCTCAGCCCTGGCAGCAGTTTCCCACTTGGGCAAGACAGGGTGGGCAAGCTGCGGTGAGGGTGAATTTGCGTTACATGCTTTGAAATTGCAAAAACAAATCCCCGATATTCCAGGCGGTCCTTTCTTTCCCACTCGTACTGTGGGTTCAGTTTTGCCAATTCATGGGCAGTCTATGCAAGGCTCAGGCAAACGCAGCATCGCTGCTCCTGGGGGCACTGGCAAGAAGGTGCTGCTTCTGGGCAGTAGTTGGAGCGAATGAAAAGAGTGGCCCAGTGGAAATTTCTTGCATCTGATTTGAATTCTGGTTTGTTAAAACTTTCTGATATGGTTTCATATCTAAAGATCAATAGGAAAAAAGTTCCTCAGACTGCAACAGCATGCCTTTTTTTTTTTTTTAATGTTACTGCTCTCTCTTCTGTTGTTATTGTTTGTTTTGTTTAAAGTTAAAAGCTCATCAGTTCACTCTTACCAGGAGGACTTTCCACTTAAAATGTATTTTTGGTGCAAATGGACAAGTAAGTTTACCCTTGTGAAATCCTCTGCATGTGAATGTTTGATAAAGTTCATATTGGATTAAGCAGAACAGCTCTCAGATTAATAGCAGAAATTACTTGCAGTGTAAATTATGTTCAACAAGTAACTAATTACTGGTTAAGAAGTGAGCAGGAAAATGTGGGCTTACTTCCTTTTGTTAATAACTTCAGCCACTTTCATGATATTTTAGAATACTTTTTTTTTCCTCTAGTTGGTTGGAGTTAGATTCCCAGTTTTAAAAGAATATTCTTGGAGTGTAATTTTCCAAGGCGAAAGTTGCATGGGAGAGCTAAGCTAGCTACACCTTGAAGAAAAGAAAGTATTTGCTGCCCTTCCATAGAAAGGCTTGTCAGAAGTAGTGCCTTTTCATGTCAGTAATGGATTTTGGTAAAATCCTGCTGTAGCATTATGGACATCCACATAATTGTTATTGGGCCCATGAAATGAGAGAAATTATGATTGCTTTCTTTAGTCAGATCTGAAGGACAGGGTGCTTAAGAGAAATAATTGCTTAGTTAGGCTGCTTTTAGTTTGTTACAT
>JAOEHY010014507.1:7500-14118 GCA_025447955.1 Psilopsiagon aurifrons
TAAGAACAAGGATGCCCATGTCTGTGGCAGGTGCTGTGCTGAGTTCTTTGAATTATCAGATCTCCTGCAACACAAGAAGAATTGTACTAAAAATCAATTAGTTTTAATTGTGAATGAAAATCCAGCTTCTCCTTCTGAAACCTTCCCTCCTAGTTCCCCTTCTGATAATCCTGATGAACAGATGAATGACACAGTTAATAACACAGATCAAGTAGACTGCAGTGACCTTTCAGAGCATAACAAACTTGACAGGGAAGAATCCATGGATGTGGAGGCTTCTAGCATTAACAATAGTGGTAGCAGTTCCAAGAGTGTCAACAATAGTATTACAAGCAGTAACAGCTCCACAATGGGTACCTCAGCTGTAACAACCTCTCTACCTCATATAGGGGATCTGACAACATTAGGCAACTTTTCAGTGATAAACAGTAACGTAATAATCCAAAACCTTCAGAGTACTAAAGTGGCAGTAGCACAGTTCTCACAGGAAGCAAGATGTAACGGTGCATCAAACAGTAAGCTTGCTGTACCTGCCCTGATGGAGCAGCTGTTGGCATTACAGCAGCAGCAGATCCATCAGTTGCAACTGATTGAACAAATTCGTCACCAAATATTATTGTTGGCTTCCCAAAACACAGACATGCCAACATCTTCTAGCCCTTCTCAAGGTACTTTACGAACATCTGCCAATCCCTTGTCTACATTAAGTTCCCATTTATCCCAGCAGCTGGCTGCAGCAGCTGGATTAGCACAAAGCCTTGCTAGTCAATCTGCCAGCATCAGTGGTGTGAAACAGCTACCCCCTATACAGCTACCTCAGAGCAACCCTGGCAACACTCTAATTCCATCCAGTAGTGGCTCTTCTCCAAATATTAACATATTGGCAGCAGCAGTTACAACACCGTCCTCAGAAAAAGTGGCTTCAAGTATTGGTGGACCACAGCTCAACAACCCACCAGTATCAGCATCATCCTCACCAGCTTTTGCAATAAGCAGTTTATTAAGTCCTGCATCTAATCCACTTCTACCTCAGCCCACACCCAGTAACTCTGTTTTCTCCAGTCCCCTGTCCAATATCGGAACACCTGCAGAGGATTTAAACTCCTTGACTGCCTTGGCACAGCAAAGAAAAAGCAAGCCAACAAATGTAACTGCTTTTGAAGCAAAAAGTAATTCAGATGAGGCATTCTTTAAGCATAAATGCAGATTCTGTGCTAAAGTGTTTGGGAGTGACAGTGCCTTGCAGATTCATTTACGTTCTCACACGGGCGAGAGGCCATTTAAATGCAACATATGTGGAAACCGGTTCTCCACAAAGGGAAACTTAAAGGTCCACTTTCAACGTCATAAAGAAAAATACCCTCATATTCAAATGAATCCATACCCAGTGCCAGAGCATTTGGACAATATTCCTACAAGCACGGGTATTCCTTATGGGATGTCTATACCGCCAGAGAAACCTGTCACAAGCTGGCTGGACAGCAAGCCAGTCCTCTCCACCCTGACGACTTCTGTTGGCCTGCCACTCCCACCAACAATTCCAAGCCTGACTCCATTCATCAAAACGGAGGAGCCTCAGCTGATTCCCATTAGCCATCCTTCCTCTAGCCCTCCCTGCTCTGTTAAGAGTGACTCGGGAACAGGTGATCCTACATCAAAAATTTCCAATGGACTTTCTGATGAGGTAGAGGCTGGTGCTTTGCCTACATCGAATGGCAAAATAGAAGAAAACCCTCAAAACACAAGCGCCGTGACTAACATGACCAGCTCCGTGAGCTCACCGGCGGCAGCACACTCGGGCTCCACCAGTGTTGCTACTTTTACAAATCCACTGATGCCTCTAATGTCAGAGCAATTTAAGGCAAAGTTTCCATTTGGAGGACTGTTAGATTCAACGTCAGCATCTGAAACATCAAAATTGCAGCAGCTGGTAGAAAACATTGACAAAAAGGCAACCGATCCTAACGAGTGTATCATTTGCCACCGAGTTCTCAGTTGCCAGAGTGCACTGAAAATGCATTATCGCACACATACCGGTGAGAGGCCATTTAAGTGTAAAATCTGTGGTCGTGCTTTCACGACTAAAGGCAACTTAAAGACTCATTACAGTGTCCATCGTGCCATGCCCCCCCTGAGAGTACAACATTCGTGCCCAATCTGCCAGAAAAAATTCACCAATGCAGTTGTGCTACAGCAGCATATCCGGATGCACATGGGAGGGCAGATCCCAAACACCCCAGTGACGGAAAACTATCCTGAGTCAATGGAGTCAGATACGGGATCTTTCGATGATAAGAATTTTGATGACATAGACAACTTCTCAGATGAGAACATGGAAGACTGTCCTGACAGCAGTGTGCCAGACACACCTAAATCTGCAGATGCATCACAAGACAGCTTGTCTTCTTCCCCTTTGCCCCTGGAAATGTCAAGTATTGCTGCTTTGGAAAATCAGATGAAGATGATCAATGCAGGACTTGCTGAACAACTTCAGGCAAGCTTAAAGTCGGTTGAAAATGGGTCAGTGGAAGGGGATGTTTTAACTAATGATTCGTCATCTGTTGGTGGTGATATGGAAAGCCAAAGTGCTGGAAGCCCTGCTGTCTCAGAGTCTACCTCTTCCATGCAGGCCTTGTCCCCATCCAACAGCACTAATGATTACCACAAGTCACCAAGTGTTGAAGAGAAACCAGTAAGAACCTTACCAAGTGAGTTTGCCAATGGTCTGTCTCCAACCCCTGCTAACAGTGGTGCTTTGGACTTAACATCCGGTAACACTGATAAAATGATTAAAGAAGAGTCTCTGAGTATGCTCTTCCCTTTCAGAGATAGAGGTAAATTTAAAAACACTGCATGTGACATTTGTGGCAAAACATTTGCTTGTCAGAGTGCCTTGGACATTCATTACAGAAGTCATACCAAAGAGAGACCATTTATTTGCACAGTTTGCAATCGTGGCTTTTCCACAAAGGGGAATTTGAAACAGCATATGTTGACACATCAGATGCGAGATCTACCATCACAACTTTTTGAGCCCAGTTCCAGTATCGGCCCTAATCAGAACTCTTCAATTATACCTGCCAATTCCCTGTCATCGCTCATAAAAACTGAGGTTAACGGCTTTGTGCACAGCTCTCCTCAGGATAGCAAAGAAGTACCCTCTGGTCTTGTTGCTTCGGGGCCGCTGTCCTCCTCTGCCACGTCCCCTGTCCTGCTCCCTGCTCTCCCCCGAAGAACTCCCAAACAGCACTACTGCAACACATGTGGGAAAACGTTTTCTTCCTCCAGTGCACTGCAGATCCATGAAAGGACACACACTGGTGAGAAACCATTTGCCTGCACTATATGTGGAAGAGCGTTCACAACGAAAGGCAATCTGAAGGTACTTTTTCATTTTGCTGTTCTTAGGTTTCATTTTCTCCTTTATGTTCTTTTTTATTATTATTATTTACGTCTGTCACTGTTGCACGCAGTGGTACCTTTGGGTATTTGTGGTGTGACAAATGGTGTGTTTAGTCTGCTCTGGTAGACCTAAATGCCTCTTGTCTCTGCGCAGCCTCAAAAGCACGGGCTGGTTTTGATGCTTAATTAAAATTCATCTGCCAGCAAAGATTGTTATGAAAAGTGAAGAACAGCCAAATGATGGTTAGTAGTATTAATTAACAGAGAAATGTGTTCTGTAACTTACCTCTTTAAGAAGTGAAAGGCTCTTGAAAGTGCTGTTTTTTCATAACTATCATGTAAGATGATGAGTGTTTAAAAAAACTATTAACATAATTCTGGAATTAATGAGTATTACTTTAATTGATTATATAACTAACATTTCCTACTGATATGTGTTTGAAAAAGCAAATATACTTAAGTTTTAGAACACCAGTTGAGCACTTGACTGTGTACGTTTTTCTGTTGACAGACTATTTCTCTAGAGGTTGCTGCCAGTAATGTGAGATGAATAATTACTTTCAGGCCATTCTGTCTATACACCAGGCTCTCCGATGAGCAATCAGGAAAGGATACTTTCTGCCTGTCTGAAAAGGACGTTTATAGGGTAAAAGGTGTCAAATACAATACTTACCATTGCAATGAAAGTGGACATAGCAATTCTAGCCCTGAAAGCAGCTATCTGCAATTGACAGAATAACGTGAAGTCATTATAAACTAAATACATGTAATAAAAAAGAGTAACAAGCAGTGCAGTGTTCAGCAGGAAAACAGGGTATTGTGGGTAATAGTGATGGGCTAATCCAGAAAAAGTTTTATTTCTTATTTCAGATGAGAAATGGAGCCCTGCGTCCACTACCTCTAGTGCCGTTCATTATGCAACAAGACTGGATGTGTTCATGGACTGCTTCTTTCTCTGTGATCAAAATAAGTTTGAAATCCCTGACAATCTTTTTCTTTTTTTTGTTCTTTTTTTGTTTCTTTCTTTCTTTCTTTGCAGGTTCATATGGGCACTCACATGTGGAACAGTACTCCTGCAAGACGAGGCAGACGACTTTCCGTGGATGGCCCCATGACATTTCTAGGAGGCAATCCTGTAAAGTTCCCAGAAATGTTTCAGAAGGATTTGGCTGCACGGTCAGGGAATGGAGACCCCTCCAGCTTCTGGAACCAGTATGCAGCAGCACTCTCCAGTGGCTTGGCCATGAAGACCAATGAGATCTCTGTAATCCAGAATGGTGGCATCCCTCCAGCGCCAGGGGGCCTGGGGAATGGTGGCAACTCTCCCATCAGCGGGTTGACAGGAAGCCTGGAGAAGCTCCAGAATTCAGAGCCCAATGCACCTCTAGCTGGTCTGGAGAAAATGGCAAGCAATGAAAACGGGACTAACTACCGTTTTACACGTTTTGTGGAAGACAACAAAGAAATTGTAACAAATTAAGAAAAAAATCCGTAAATAACATTCCTGCAAATACTGCAACCTAGGGTTGCTTTTTTCCAAGCTGCAGGCTACAACATTACAAAGACTTTCTTTTGTACCATGTTCTACTTCTAGAGTTCTAAGAGCTTATTTATTAGTGATATAACCTTGCTTTGCAAATGAATGCAAGCACTAACTTTGGTCTCCTGTATTTTGAACTAAATACTAATCGACTAGAGTGCTATAAACTTGCTGTAACATTTATGGCAGTTGCAAGTCTGTTCTGCTAGGTGATCTTATTCTGGCATTAACTTATTTTCTATATCCAGTTTAACATGAACTCTGGTATCGATGCAATGCCTCGGTAATGCATTAGATCTCTAATAAAAATCTGTATATAAATGTACACTTTGATCCTGCTGGAAACTTTATCAGCAAAAACATCATTTAATTTTTCCAAACAGAATTAAGAAAAGGACTGAGGATTTAGGCTGAACAGTGTGGGTCCTTTACACAGCTCAGTTTTTGATTTTATTATAAAATTAAAACTGCTTTAATTTTTGTAGGTTTAACATTTTCTGTTTTGAACTGTTATTTGTATTGTGCTTTTTACTTGAGTTGTCTTAAATGTTACTACATTTCTGTACAGTAATAAGCACGCAGATTATTAGAGAAGATACTGAAGTGTTGTTTTGGTAGTTGAAACTGAGACGTAACATTTGCCTTGTTAGGTATATTCATTTTAGAAATTGTGCTGGACTTTCACAATGCTGCTAAGTATGGCATCTTGAACAACTTCTGTGAGCAAATGTAGATGCTCCTGTATATACAAGACATTACTTTCATTAAAATGTGCATATGTTCCTTACAAGATCAAGACCTACTCCTTGATCAAGGGAACAAGTATAGTGTTTGTTTATTTTGTATTAGGTATTATGGAGTGCATGGGGAATCTTGGACTGTTACATGCACTTTCTTGGAAAGCTGAAAGGAAAAGAGGTCCAGTTTGACATTTAATACTTACTAACAGCAGAGATACTGTAATTTTACGCGAGTAATCAAATACATTTTTGCAACAGATAAAATTTGCTGTCTCTGTGTTTTTAAAGTGTACCTGTACTTAGTAATCACTTTGTATTATTTAGCCTTTCCCTTGGTTAACATGAACTGTCCAGGTTGTATGTGTGTGTTTATATTTGTAAGTATAGGTATACATATATGTATTGCATATTAATTGCTAGTATATTTTTCATACCCCCTGTTAGTGGGAAATTTCTCCTTAACTATTCAACTCCTTCTCTTCATAAATTTGTAGATATTTTGGCATCTTAAATTTCTTTATTAAAAAAAAAAAAAAAAATGCTGCTAGCAAAGACCTTATTGAGCCTATGTAAGTTTCCTTTGAAGGAAATAGCTTATCACATTTAAGGCTTGATTTGGTTCAAATGCTTTATATTTGATATTAATTTTATTCTATGAGATTGTATGTCTGTGGCATGCTTATGCTGCTCTGTGTTAAGATGTCCACTTGCAAGCCTCCATATATTATATGGGGTTTATCACTGATTGTAAAAAAAAAGAAAAAAAAAACAAAAAAACCCCTAAAACCAACAACAAAAAAAACCACCCCAAAACAAACAAATAAAAACAAAAAAAAAGGGAAAAAAAAAAAGAAAAAAAAAAAAAATAAAAAAGGACTAAAAAAATAAGGAAACAAATAATTGGTTTGGGCTTGAACATTTTTTGGCTTCCTTTAT
>JAOEHY010014509.1:0-10395 GCA_025447955.1 Psilopsiagon aurifrons
TCCAGGAGCAGAGGGAAGAAAAAGGGGGAAGTGAGTGAACAAACTGCCTGGCTGATTTATGGCTTAAACCACGACACACTGCATGAACAGCAAATGGTCCCAAGTCATGAATTAAAGAATTATAAAACATAGGACTGAAAGGTCATGTAATCCTGATTAAGCAGAATCAATTTTTCTCAAATTCCTCTATGTTACATAGTGCTAGGCAATAGAGTGTTTTCCAAACACACACAATTTAAATAAACTATAGCCTTGATCTAATTTTACTACTCTTGATTTTTAATCTGTTCCTGAAATACTTTGGTGTTTGTTTCATTTCTGTCTTCCTCTTTTGTGAGTGGGTAAAGTGAAAATTTCTGTGATACTCATGAGATTTCCTCTTTTGTCAACCTTTAAGCCCAAGCAGAACACAACTGATTTATTGGACAGCTGGAAATAGAGGCAAGCAAAGACTGTATTTTGATGAAAGTTTTCATCTGACACTGCTTCTGCATTTCTGTTTATTTATTTATTTACCACAATCCCACTTTCGCCCTTCATTCTTGCCTTATACTTGCCTGCTTTGCTGTGCTGGAATTTTAGTTTAATCTCTTTCATTCCAAAGAGAATTGGGCTCATTAAAATGTGGAGAAAGATTTTTCAACAGTGGATTAGAGGCTCAGGAGCCGTCTGTGGAGACGTATATTGTGCATATGCGTGTGTCAGTGAGAAAGAAGGAAGAGGAACTGACCAAAATAAGGAAGTCCTCTTGTGTCTTCTCACATAGAAAGTATTGTGGTTTTGTGTTTTAGTTTCTTTCCCCAGTTGCCATTTCTCAGAGCGTCTGACTGTCTGTCTCTCTCAGGGAATGTCAAACTTAATCCTTAAAAATTCAAGATGTCTTTTAAAGTTTCACTCCAATCTCAGCCATCAGCTGAACCTTCTTGATTTTCTTTTTATGAAAATCAACAATAATAAGCAAATGGAATTGCTTTAAATAAGCTTTATGATCATGGTGAATAACAAGTTCCATGTTTTTTTCTTCTTTCCACAGATTGCTGAAAGAGATCTGGAAATGGATCATTTAAAATATCACTGGTTTTATCAATAATTTTGGTATTTGGTTTTGGTATTTAAATTAATTTAAATTACTGGATTTTTTTCCCCTCACACCTTTATTTTAGCCTAAATTTAATTAGTTGAAGTGAAGCAGGATGTGAAGATAGATTAAAATTTTCTATCAGCTCAAGTTGATTAGTCTTGGTGTAGATCGGAACTGGAGCTGAGTCTGGAATAATTTCTCCTTCCACTTTAGCCATTGCTTCTGTGAAAAAATGATATATCTATAAAGCTAAGGATCTCAAGCATCCATCTTGCCTTGCATCTGCTTGCTGCACCTACTGATGGGATCCTTTGACAGATCAAGAAGGCAGGAATTGACATTGTATGAAACTTGAGTACCCCTGTACAGAAAATCATACAGAATTCTGTTGAACAAATAGGCAAAAAAATTCTAGAAGGTTTGGTACACATCACTTTCCCAAGGCCAGTACCTTGTTATACTTAAGTCTTGGTAGACAGACATGTTCAGTCTTTGTTGTGCACTCTGCAGTGTCCCAAACAGTTCTATTCCTAGTAACTGGAAGACCTATATAAGTCATGGCTAGAGCTCATTGCTCTAATGGGCTTTAAGGAATGACATTGGCTAAGTCATCTCCCAATACATGCTGTTACAAATCCAAAGCAAAGATCTAAGGTTATGTATCAAAATTCTACTGCAATGACAGAAAAATTGCTGTAAGGATGTGTATGTGGACAGCAAATAAACAGCAATTCTTTTAACTAGCTTAAGAAAAGAAACTTCTGAGTGGACATATTTTTAAGTTGGCTGTCTCTTTAATAGCTACTATTAACTTATCAGATTATCAAAGAATAATGCTTGTCTGAGAATGGCCCCCTTTTAAAGTAGAGGTACATAGGGCATACATATATCTCACATGGGACATTCTTTGCCACAAGCATAGGAAAGGAACATGGAAACAGCCAGTCTGGTGACAGCACTTAAACTTAATTCTTTTTTTGAATTTACATAGAGTTTTGTTTAGTTGAAGTGAAAATGTAAATCCTGAGAGAATGCATAAATAGGCAAGAAGAGGGAAAACACTGGGTGTAACTAGAGTGGTAAGCCTAATGGGGGAGTCAGGACTGGGAGTAAGAAGGAGGTGCTGCAAGGAGAAAGGAAACAAAAAAAATGAATGACTGCAAAAGCACTGTAGGATCACAAGGAGTTTGAAGAGAAATGGGTATGAGAAGGTCATGACAGTGAGGGCATCAATGAGCAGCCTGTGTATGTTATGAGTTATGAGTATGTTTTGTATATGTTATACTCATGAATATCAGCAGTTCTCAGTCTGTGCTGAGTGGCAGTCTCAGTGGTGATGGTGCTTTGGAGAGCCCTGGCTGTGTTGCCCACTTCCAAATTCACCCTGCTTCTGCAACCACATATTTTTGTGGTACCCCTTAACTACCTCCTCCCATAGAGTTGCCTCTTGTAATTGTACTTCTACTTTTCCCTGAGAGCAATGGGCCTGTGAGATGACCAGAATGGTACTGTATGCCCCCATCACCATCTGGTCCAGAGAGGAGGCCAAAGGAACCACTGGTGAGCTATTGCCACTGAGATGGCCAAATTGCACTCATAGGGAATAGCTACATACAGAGGAGAACATGGTGTGTAACTTCTGTGTTTGCCTTTGAGACTAGAAGTGTTATGCCATCAGTAAATGTTAATTTTTTCATTCAGTGGTCAAGAAAGTGGCTGTTGCCAAGATCAAAAACATCTCTAAGCAAAATTAGCATGAATCTCAGCTTCTTTATGAAACATTTCTTCCAGATCCAGCAAACTACTTAATTTCCTTCCACTTCCTTTTGTTATTCTGCTGTTGTTTACAGACAGCTTTTTTTACTCAGCTCTACAAAATGAACATTGTGGCTGTTCTTACAAGGAGCAATGGTCTTAAACTAAGAAAGCAGAGATTCAGGCTGGATGTGAGAAAGAAAATTCTTTACAATGAGGGTGATAAAATACTGGAACAGGTTGCCCAGAGAGGTGGTAGATGCACCATCTCCGGGGACATTCAAGGCCAGACTGGACGTGGTTCTGGGCAAGCTGATCTAGCTGAAGATGTCCCTGGTTATTGCACCTTTGAAGGTCCCTTCCAACCCAAATTATTCTATGATTCTCTGAAGCACTCACACCATCGGAGCTGTTGTGAAGTCTTTGGTTAGTATGTCTATCCAGATGGATCCTTCCAGCCTTATCTACTCTAATGGACATGTATTATGGTTTACAGTGTAATCAAATGATTTCTCTGTTGCACCTTGTAATTTCTAGAGGTCCTCTCACAGAAAGACACACAAGCTGGCCTGGAATAAAATATGACTAATGGCACCATATTCTACTCTAAGATGCTGAGCCAAGAAAGGCAATTGAAAGACTGGTATTAGTTATTTGCAATGAAGATGGTCTGGTTGAAGTATTATATCTATTAGATATCATCAGAGGTAAACTCTTCTTGAAGTTTGTCATTGTTTTATGTTGACAAAATAAACACCAAAATTCCCACCAGTGGGGATTTTCTTCATCATTCAGTTCAAACTCAAGTTTATTAGGAATACAAAAAGCCAGAAACCTTAACATGAAATCTTGACTTTGGATTTGTCCCACCCAAACTGCGATGGCTGAATTGTAAATCTAGCCACACAAGGGTTTCTTTGCAGTTGACAGAAGATCTTTCAGAATGACTAAAAGGTAGATAGCCTTCACTGACTAAAAGTAGAGTAACTAGTGCTTTAGGCAAGTGTCTGAAATAATTAGATAAGATGAATCCAGACCTTGAGATGTCAAAAAATGTTTCAGAGGAAATCTTTCAACCCCTGCTTTCAACCAGAAAAAAACTACTGGTTGAAAATAACAATAATAGTACAAACATGATATACAAAGCTTTTAACCTATGGCAATCCAATCAAGACTGCAATTTGGCCTTCAGTTATCTTCAGTTTGAAGACTGACTTGGAAACAGAGCCAAACCCACAATTTCTGACATATGCCTTTGGTGTCTGAATTGTACTTCCTCGCTGTCACGTAGAGGAGAAAAACAAGCCTGCTCCTGTGCAAGTCATGTGAATGTTGTAGGATATCCAGTTTGTAACTGGCAAGCAGATGATGGTTTTATTGAGAATGAATAAATAAATAGTATGTTGCCTTTGGTTTTGATTTCCATAAGTCACTTAAGGTGGTTCTTAGCTGAAAAGGAGAAATATCTAACCACTGAGGACCCCCACTCCGAATTCAATAGGTAGCACATCCCTGTCTGAAACATCAATACTGGCCATTTGATTTCTGATTAGCCATGTGACTATACTCTGCTTTTTTCCTGGGTTGACAGATTTTGGATGTTTGACTGTTCCTTTGTGTTCTTAATGTTTGGTGGGTTTTTTTTTTTTGCCTTTTTTTTTTTTTTCTGGGATTCAGAAGGTATTAATAAATTTCTTATCTACTCTTATCCTCTTGAAAACATTATTCTTAAATTATTGAATACAAAAATAGCAACTACGTGCTCAAAATTTTTAAGCATGAGTCTTACTAGTATAAAAATATTTTAATCATCTCAGTAGGAAGTCCTTTATTCCTTTAGTAATAAAAATGTTTACTCACATTATGGTATCTTCAACAATTATTTCTAAAAGTAGTACTTGATAAATACTGAGATGTTAGAATGAATCCAGGTGCAGGAATCTTTTTTTTAAGTTGAATTGGGAGGTAAATTATGATATCATATGTAATAGGTGATAATAATGTATTCAAAATTAGAGTAATTGCTGAAATTTTTATGGCATATGTATGTGCATATAAGCTTACATAAGAATATGTGCATTTAAAAATGTTTAATCTTTAATATATATTATATTAATTTTCTGTGTATGTGTATTTATGTGTTTGGACATTTTTTTCCATTTGGGCAATATCAAGTATTAAAAGTTCCTTAGTCAAGCTCATTCATCTGTATTGCAATAATGTCTGTTATCTCTTCTTGTTTTCTTTTCCTGACAGTCCCTGGCAGATATGTTTCAAAGAGGAAGAACACAGATCCTCCTTCTCATTCTCCATGGCTGAAAAACCTCCAAAGATCCTCTAAACACAGAAAGGCCCACTCTAACTTGAATAAACACTGATGTAGATGAGCCTTATTCATATAGAAATTGCAAGGTCTACCACAAAAGGCAGTGTTGTAAATGACAGAAAATAACTTCATTCATTTCATCTTGGTTTGAGAAGTTGTAACTTTGTGGCGTGATTATGCATTGTTGTCTTATGAGAGAGCCTGAGGAGTTACTGCTCCTTTGTTTGCATGCCTCACTGCCTCAGCTCTACCATGTACAGTTCTCTTCTGTGCATGGATGTGGATAATAGCTAGTTCTGCTTTTTTGTTTCCTTTTTTCTCTTGTATATGTCTGCAATAAAATGCCTGTACTGCAACTGCAATGAATATGCTGAATGGTCTAAATGATGTGGAGGAGGGACTCTTCCTTTGATGCAATCTGTTTTCTTAGAGATGTTTTTCAGGTGAAATTGAGCATGACCTTAACGGAACTTTTATTTCTATTGCAGATGAGAAAGATAGAAGCAGCTTTCTTGATGCACGTAGAAGACTCCCACAGAAATCAGTAAGGTTCACCAGGAAACGTAGTGAAAAACTGGCTGAAGAGTAGGGGGGAGGCAGGTGAGTGTAGGGAAGAACTCCCTATCTATAAGTATTCCACAAATACCAGTGACTTTGATGGTCCAGTGCAAGGCTCCCCACCACAGCACAGACTGTATTCTCTGAGACGCCTCATATTGCAGACATACTTCTCTTTCTGTGAGGACACCAGCTTTCCCTTCCTCCAAGCAATTGCACTTAACATGTCTTTCTGTGGAGGCCTGTGTACATTGAAACAAATGTTAGGAAATCTGATCTGTCTTTTAATGCAATTTAGCAATTGGAAATGATCCAGCATCATCTAACCAAGCAATTCTTCATGAATTGGCAGGCAAGTTCTCCACAGACCATAGGCCTGGAGCTTCTTGATTAATGCACTTCCCAAATGCTGCGCAGCCAATGCTAACTGCTCCTGCCACTGCAGGGTCTGAATGACTTCACCTTGATATTCTAAGTCTTCACAGCGAGTTATTGCCCACAGCTCACATGGAAATGGACATAGACAAGGATTCTTGGCAATTTGCATTATAAAAATTCTCCAAAGTTTATTTTTTGTTGTTTTCCAACACTAAAGGTTTTATTTTTTATGTGGGGGTGGCAGGAAGGAGGGAGAGAGGAAGGAATGGTAGTAGGTAATAAGCATAAATGGATAGATTTAAAGCTGAAACTTCTGTCGGATTTTGTCCATTTGTCTCTTGTAGAAATATGTATTTTTTACCCACCCCCCCTGGGAGCAAGGACAGCAGAGGGTGTTTGTGGCATGGAAGGTGGCTCCTGTGGTTGTTCCTTTATAAATGTACCCATGTTTGTGCAACTGAAAAACTGTTTGCAGATGGTCAGACTTGTGACAGCTGGCAGTTAATTTTTTCGATGCTGGTGCTGTGTGTGATGTGTGTGCTTCTACCACTTTCCAGCACCCATGTCCATCAGCACAGCCAGGCTGATCACGCCCCTTCTGGAGGTGGTTTGGGGTCCATTGGTCCCCACCACGGCCAAGAGCTGCTGCAATGAGGGGCACAGGACTTGAAAATCTTGATTCAAGGACATGTGAGTGGAAAAGAGAAGGAAACCTTCTTTCATGGGGAAAGGAGCTTTGTGCAGATGGCAGATGGGTGCCAACAGTGCAAGGGAGGAAGGAGGCAGTGGGACAGGTGGAGACCAAGAAACTTGGAAACAGGACAGCAGGATGCCTAGCACTAAATGCTGTCATTATTATACAATTTCTGGAGGAATTACATGTGTGCATGTGCACACACAGTTATGCAGTTCTGAACTGCAGGAGCACTAATACTACTTTCCATTTTTTCCAAGGGTGTCCATGCTCAGAGGGTGAATTGAGGCTGTGTCATAAAGACAGCAACTCCCCGCAGGATCCCTTCCTCCTCTCTGGCAGCTAAAGTTGATGGGCAGAGGGCTGCTGAAGGAGAGAATATGGCTTTTGTGACTTGGGTGTGAGTTGTAACACACATTTATATTTTCTGAATTATTAATTTGTTGCTTTGGGGGCTTTTTTGTTGTTTAAATAATAACTGCTGTAAAATGCGTATTATGCTGATGAATTCTGTGGACATAAGTGCTTATGAAACTTGTTCTGTCTTCAGAACAGATTTTTGATAACACCTTGTAAATAAGCCAGGAAACGGCATATTTAAACATTTAAGTATTTTGATCTATTTTCATTAAGTGTTTTTTCATTGAGAACAGTCCATCCTGTGCATTAAAAAGCAGAGACTCTGGGGGGAAATAAGTGTATGATACTCGAATGAAACATTATCTTGGCACATAGCAGAGAGAAGAAAAATGTAAGGTTTCCTGTACAAACTTACTTGGACACTTATTAGATTTTGAAAGCTTAACTGTGCTACTCTAGTCCTGTATTCAATTTAAATTGTTTGTATTTGTTATTTAAGCTAATCTGGAAATTGTTTCTTTGAGTTTTCACATATGTGTGTGCTCAAACATATATGTGTTTATGTAAAGTGTATTTATTAGGTATGCATAGAAATATGTGAAGAGATATACGTTGGGCCAGAACTTTCTCATTCCTTATCTGCCACATGAGACTTTCAAAATGATGGTTTCCTGTTTACTTGCTAATTCATTGTCATAAAATCCAAATGCTGCCAATGTTATCAGTGTTCTTTGTGCATATCTGGATTTTTAAACATATACTTTATTTTCATAAAATAAGATCGAGACATTATTTATATCACTTTGATGTTATTTTAACTAAGGGAATACAGACTGCTTCTAAAAATTATTCTCCCATCTTCTGAATAGTAATTACTAGTGACATTCACTGAAGAACTTGAAAACGCAGTTTTTAAGTTGTGCTTGCATTCCTGCTATTTTCAAATCCTATACTTAAAAATAAATTAATGTGTCACTTTGGTGTTGCCACTAATTCTGCAAAGTGACAGGACATGCAGTGAGCTATGCTGAACAAAGGAGGGGAAAAAAAAAGGGGGATTGCCTTGGCATGGTAAGGCTTAAAAATGATATTATTCCTCTGCTGCCCAGAACCCTTCCTCAGATTATTCTGAGACCAAATGTCAGATCTGCTGAGTCAGTTTTCTCTGTAGTACACTGAGGGTTTGGGATGATAATAATGACTAAATTAGATGTGGGCATGTTCTGGTCTTTCTGGATCATCAGAAAACTGTAGGTTTGGATGGCTTGACCTTCTTGTAATTCACACAGAGCTCATGCTGGAAATTCCGGTTTTCTGCTATTGGAACAAACACAGCTCCTATCCTAGAGAAGCCTCTGGCCATTCCCAGACATTGTTTATCGCAAGAGATCAGGAGGATGTGAGCCATTTCTCTTAGCTATTTGTACCATTTTTTCTCCCCTTCCCTCACCCTATCTCCTCTTTTTCCACAGTTATGAGAAAAAAAGTCTTTATAGCCATCTCTATAGCAGCCTCTCTGCTGATGTTCCCAGCAAGCATAGTCTTCTTAATACAATATGATAAGTAAGTAAGACTGTACACTTTGACTGCATTTTGCTGGGATATCTTTGATCTTATAATAAAACTTCATTTGCAGGAAAAAGAATGGTTTAACCAGCATTAGACAACGTCTGTAGAGGCCTGGGAGTGAAATTTCTTATTTCTCCCTCTTCACGCCCCCCTAAAGAAACCCTAACTATTGGTCATTTTGACACTTTTCCTTTCCCCTTGCCTTCATATTTTGTGCTACAAATTTGTTATCCAGAAATGTTACTGGGTAGCTGGGTATTACTGTATGCTGGATGTACTTGGGGAAGTGAGATCTCTGTGGATCTGTGTGAACACTTCCTTTGACATTAACCACATGGTGCTCCTTGATGGAAGAAAGCATTATGGAAATCCTCTTTTCTTCTTTGGTCAAAGCCAAGTCCTCAGCTGCACATCATGGTCTTGCATGTGAGCTGTAAGATAAGAAGAAATTTTGAGAAACTGAATCTGTCCTACTGTGGTACCTGGACACCAATTATTGTTTCAGGTGACGATGTAATCTGTCATTTAGAGATTGTGTATTTTCATTTTTGGCTGATGCTGCTTCCTCTGTGGTGATTGTCCAAATTGGATACAAGCATGAGGCATCTTGATTCTTTCTGTACTAATGCTTTTCCTGTGGACCGGTGGCCTACAGATGGATGATGGATAAATTCTTTGTATGGTTTTGTTAATGTGATAAAATTCTTAAATTGTGGTAAAGTGTTTATGAGAGCAATTTCTTGAAAGATCTTAAGAAACTCTTCTATATGGAATATTTTAAATTCATTAATGGATTAAAGACAAAAAATAACATGTTAAAAAACTGGAAAAAAAGTCATTCCTCTTCCTGAACTGAAACAGTTGAAATAGAGTGATAAAGAATGCCAGTAATAAAGACATAGTAAATAAAACTAATTAAAAATAACCCCCTAGAACAGTTTAAAAACCAAAACAAAACACTAAATGCCCCCTCAATCAAAAAGAAAAAATCCCTTTGTGCATGTCTGTGAAATTGAAATCAAGAGATTGTGACTGATAAAGACTGAGAATCTGAGAATTCTGCAAATCTGAGAATCTGAGAATTCTGGGTGCCAGAAGTTTACATTGAGACATGCAAATGGAAATAGTTTTTTGGTCATAGCATGTGCCACAACAAAGCAAGATTTCAGCCTGATCCTCTTGTCTTGGATCCCAGTCCTAATAGTACTTCTGTTTAAAAAGCTCTGCACCCTGTTTGACATGACTATTTTTAAAGCATGTGTAGTAGATGGCTTTAAGTATGAGGACTGAACAAAACTGGTGGCTTACTTTTTTTGACATTTTGTCCATTTAATCAGCCAACCATTAACATTAAATTTCTTCACATAATTTCATCTTTTCATTCAATTGTTCAGAAATGCATATTTTCTCATATCTTTAACTATGTTGTGTAGATTAATGAGGTCAGACTCTTATGGAAGAAATGGAAGGTTCATATAAAGACATGCAGCAAAGCCTATCTGTGGGAAATTGCTGGATATTTTATACAAGATTGTTCATGATAGCAGGAATGCTTATATTGCATTTTGACAGCAGGCTGTTCCTTAGCTATTATAAACTCTGCAAAACAAGAAACAAAACCCCCAAACCAAGAAACAAACAAAAATGAAACAACCCCTTCTCCGCGGGGGGGGG
>JAOEHY010014511.1:0-22488 GCA_025447955.1 Psilopsiagon aurifrons
CTCTGAGGTCTCCACGCAGCCTTCTCTTCTCCAGGCTGAACAGCCCCAACTTTCTCATCCTATCTCCATACAGGAGGCGCTCTAGTCCCCTGATCATGGTCGTGGCCCTCCTTTGGGGACTTGTTCCAGCAGTTCCATGTCCTTTTTATGTTGAGGACAGTCAGTTTTCACTTTTCTGATCTAAAATACTTAATAAAGACTTGACTGGTACTTTGGGGGAAGGAAAAAAAAAAAAAAAAAAAAAGAAAGGAAAAAAAAGGAAGATTTGGTTTGTCTGCAAAGAGGAACCAGAACCAACATCTCCATTTACAGAAAGATTCTATAAACCAACAAAGAAGTAAGATCCTGTTATCAAATGGTTCTATTTGTGAAACAAAATAACAAACCTTCGACTTCAGTAGAATTACAAATTTCCTTACAAACAAGTGCTGAATTCACATAAGACCAAGTTCCCAATCCCACCTATTTCCTAAATGCAAGGCAGTTTTTTGTTCAGAGCCACATTCTCACTACCCATTTTTCCAAGGGGACTTTCTCTCAGTTCCAATGGACGTATCAGTTCATCTTTGAATTAGTGTCAGATTTGGTCTTCACTAGGAACTTGTATGAAAGGAAGATTTTTCATTACGGTTGAACAGACTCTGCAACATCTTTTAGAATATCTGAAAACAAATCTTATTACTCAACTGAGTTCTATAGCATTTGTATTTATAGAAACAACAACAGGTAGCTTCACATAAATATTCAGAAGTGTAAAAATGTGCTATTCCCAACATATATCTGACTTGACAATTCAGAGCTGTCAAGTATCACAAACAGCTTCTGACAGCTTCACTTCAGAAAAAAAGTCAGTAAAACGCAAACTCAATTAAAAAATATACCTATTGCCTGATAATAGTAAATAAATTTGCTGAAGCAGTTACCACTATAAATTGCTCTTTGTGCTTATTCACGGACAAGGAGGTTTTGTACATCACTGTTTCAGGTGTCATATAACCCAACAACCAGCATCAATTGAATACAATTAGCTAAAGTGGTTGGTTTCCATTTCAGCTTGTGTGAGGTTACACAGAGAGGTCCCAATCTTCTTAATGGCACTTGTCTGCGTAGCTCTGTACACCAGCAGCTACGAGTCTGCGTGGAAGGGAGTAAGACAGCAAAGAGAAAAGGGAATTTTCTCACAAAAATAAACCCAAACAAGAACAAAACCAGAAAGAAGAACAAAGAAAGGCCCAGAGCACCTAGCTGCTTATTGCAGCAAATCATATAATGGATGTTAATCTCCCAAATAATATTTGTACTGGAAAAAACACTGACAAAACTGTGCTAGCCTACATACTTCCAGGTAATACAAGTTCTGGAGATTCAAAAGGACCCCCAACCTAAAGCAGCTCAATAAACCTCCACACATTTAGAGATGTGCTGTGAGAAAACGACCAAGCAAAGCACCATTTTCACTCCACGCAGCTCGCTCCATCCTCTCCATGGGTTCAGTTTGTCTGCTAGGGGATCTGTAAGCTTCTCAAACCGAATGATGTTCAGTCATGTCCAGCAACTCCTCCAGCTGACAGGAAGAAGAACTGACAGCAGCACACTAATAGGCACTGTGCTCTTTCTGCTAATAGAATGAGATCCTGGTGGATACACCTGCAAGGGTATGACACAAGGAGCACAAGCAATCTTCCATGGGAAAAACAAAAACAAAACCAAAAGAAGAGGTTTAACTATTTAAATGACCACACCTCCTGCTGGCAACCAAAACAGTTGTTTATTTGCAGAAATTGCCCATACCTAAAGCAAGAAGCTTTACTTAGCCTAACAGGTATCACATTGCAAAGTTTGCTCAACTACTTCCCTCTTCACCTAATAAATCTTTGAAAATTATAATCTATTGCATCTGCAGTTTACTTATTCTGTATTCCATTTTATTTCTTATATTTGAAAAAGGATTTCTGATGTGTCTGCATTCTGCAGCTTATAAACTGCAGCATATTTCTGACTACATTACAGGTAGGTTACACAGCTGCCCTCTATTAAGCAAGTAGCTGCAGTTACTACCTGCTAGTAGGCGGCCAAAAGTAACAAGCTGGGCTTCATGTGGTCAGCCAGCCCCCTTTAAGCAATCCTAGTAGGATTAAAACTTTGTGACAACTTCTCAAATGGGGAAGTCAGGCTTTGGGACTTGTTTTTATCCCTTCCCCTCCCAGACACGAAGAGGAGGAGCAAGTACATCCCATCTATAGGCAGATGCCCGAGAATGAAAAAATAAACACCTTGAGCACCACATTTACCTTCCAAATAAATCTCCCTGCTCTCTTTATTTGGGAAAGATTCTTAAGAAGTCCAAAGCTTCCAGAAGTAGCTGCCTTTGTGCAGGAAAGATGACACAAAGAGTTTTACAAATAGTCTAGGCCAAATACACTTTACTTTTTTTCCGCTCTCCATAATCAGCCAAAGTTTCTGCATCTTTACACACAAAAATAATTACATTTAATCAGGCACTTCTGTTTGAAGGTTACAATTAGCACTGATTTGCTCTCAACAGCTAAATTAATTGTCCTGTAATGAAGCAGTTTTTCAATTAGAAAGTGTTGATCCATAGACAAAAGAAAGGCTAACTTAACACAGGGACTTGATTTTTAATGTGCTTTGTACTTCAAGAGAATGAAAAGTATGGAGTATTTATTCTTCTGAATTCTCAGATAGTTAATATAGACAAATTTAACAGCTGGCTTCCTGCCTAAGTAACTACAAGAAAATTGTTTGGGTTATTTGGCTAACTGGATTTTAAAAAGCCCAGAAGAAAAACATACATAGGTTTCCAACAGCAAGTATTCAGAATATTTACATTACACGGCTCCACATCCCTGCTCACCTCTGAGGAATGGTCATTAACTTACTGTTCTCCACTTCAGCTACCCCTGGGTGCCACTATTTCACACCCAGCTCTGCACTGCTTTGCTGGCTTTGAGCACAACTCATTTTTCGACACAACCGTAAGCATTTGCTCAACTCTTAATAGGATAAGCTCATTTATCCTCACTGTTCGTCTGAGAGAGGAAAGATTCCATTGCCTATAGGCACCTGCAGAAACATTTTTAACTGTACATGACTCGTACAGTTTATCCCAGTACTTCCAACTTCAGCACAAATACCATCTGTCAGCTATTTAAAAAGGGCATATAGGCTAAGTGCGGGTCACACAGAAGTGTGGGGCACTGATAAGTGGCATTGATAAAATTCATTCTTATCTGTAACTCTCACAATTCTGCAAACAAGAGAGAAGCTGCAGAGTCAGGCTTTAAACTCTGTCTGCCTTTTTAGGATAAGGAAAAATGCCAACAACAAACAGCTGTATGCTCTTTTCTATTTAAAGACTGACTGAAGCCACCTGCATCACAAGTTCACTAATAGCATAAACCCAGCATGAAGTAAAGCTGATGAGCAGCCCTCCTCCTAAAATGACTAAGTGTAAAGCAGAGATTTAATCTCATCCCCTTTTTAAGTTTATATTTACTTTTCGACTTCTCTGCATAATCTCATTTTGCAGCAAGCTAAGAGGGCTTTTTATCATACCGCCTGTATCTAAAATTACAGTGATTGCCAATGTATTCTTCCAGCAGATGAAATTAAAATTTTTAAAGTCACTGGGGAAAAAAAAGGTATTGGACAAAGCAAGCAACATCTTGTACATAGAATCCCTTTCATACAGTTTTATATGTATATTCTGTAAAATCCATATAATAGACATGAGAAAATCATTTCATCCCAAATGATAGGAAGTAATGTAGGAAGTTTATGTGGCCATGGAATACTTAAAAATTAGTCAGTCAAAATAAACGTTGCACATTTCCCAGTCCAGAAGTAAGATTGTGTAGTAACTGCACCTCGGACTTAGCATGTCTGTGGCACAGTCAGTGCAAGCTTTATCTCAGAGTCCAAACTAAACATTAGAAAAAATAACAAATAGTACAAAAAAGTCAAAGTCAGGATAAACAACACTTCCAAGGGAAATAGCAGAGATAATAAACACCCAAATGAAAGACATAAAGCCTTCTAGCTCACATCTTAACAGTAAGAGCAGGTTCCATGAGAGAACAGTGCTTTTTTTATCATCTATATAAATACTCTCCCCAATTTTCACATTTATATTTGAGAACATTTATAAAAACAAGATAGCTCTTAGCTGTTAATAACCAATATTCAAACACTTCTAACACTACACATCTTGCAGTTCAAGGGAAAAAAATGTTGAAGCTATTTTAAATTTCCAAAGCAAAGAGGTTATTTAATCAGTCCGTTAAAACAAATTCACATCGATCTGATCAGGATTTTGCAGAGATCAGTGTTTTAAAGCTCTCTTCACAGGCAAGCTAACATACTTACGATTCCAGAAATACTTCAGCCACATCCAGCCTCCACTGATAAGTCACCACCTCACTCCATACTTGAGTTGCAGAGCTTGAATGAATTCCATGGATCATTGTAAACTAAAATCCTGATCCTAAATGTTGCAACTATGAACAGGACACATAACCAAGATGGAAATGCTCTGCAGGAGCTCCTCGTCAGCTTCAGTCAGTCCTACAAGCCAAATCCAGGCAAGGGAAGTTCTGCGCAAGATCTTCTTTTCTTGCTCAATGTCACTGATCACTCAAACTCCTGATGTATTTCCAAAGGCTTTTCCCCTCACTTAACCAACATTGCCAGTTAGTTTACCTCTCAGTTTACATCTACTGACAGCTATTTTCTTGTCTGCTGCAGCCGTTCTGCTTCACATTTTCCCAATGCAGGCTGATGAACAGCATCATGTGTCTCATTCTCATTACCAAAACACATTGAAATGGACAAAGCAAACTATGAACTTACTAAACTCTAATTTCACAGAACATTTACTGAGACATAAGACACTGGCTCACAAGCCTCTCTGCTAGCAAGAAACCAACTGAGAAGAGGAAAAATACCTCAAGTGATGAGGAACTGACAGACTCATGCATTTTATTCAAAGACAGGCAAAAGACTTTCAAAGCTTGAAACGAGGATCTTAACTCAGCTTGGCTTCCCTCGGTGAAAACATCAGAGTCAGGGCAAGACTTGGAACCGTGTGCTACCTGCATACACAAATGTGAGCATTGACCAGTGTATGGCACATGGATGAGTTTAATATACAATGGTCTGTATGGTGTGGTTGGAAGCATATCATACTTGAACTGAAAAGCAAGTTTAATCTCCAACATTATATCTATAAATAAACTGGGAAAATGTTAGTGTAAAATGAACTTCTGGTTTTAAACCAGGCATGTTATTTTTTGTTGTTATTGCTTAGTCTGTGTTCTATTGCACTTGCATTGTGTGTATTCCTATTGCAAGAAATGTATTCCAGAGAGACAGATATGACTGAACTCCTGCCCAAATGCTAGTGTGAGGAGACTTTCAAAGTGAAACAGCTAAGACTAACTAGCATATGAGTTAGTAGGCTACATCAATAAAATTAACTCTAGAATTAATAGAGAGGCTGCTGATTTTTCCAAAGCTTAGGCAACGATCTTGGTAAAAATTTCAAACCTTTACTACGGAAAAAAGATCACTTAGTGGAATTTGATGTAATTCTACTCAATTCTTTGTAAATTTATACCCTAGTTGTTAAATTTTCTGTTTGTCTGAAAGAAAGACTAAAACCTTCAACACACTTCACCACTAGCCCTAGGCTATGCTCTACATCAAAAGAGAATTCATACTTACTGCACAGAAAATTTCTACCTGGATTGGTAAGGACTGTTTCTCTGCCTATAGCCCAAGTACCTCTCAGAAAACATTGGTGTGAAGTAACTATTGTGTTCAATTACGTCTTGTTACCATAAAAGCAGCAGACTTTTCTTTGAATTCAGCATTCAGGGTCTCCATTCTCAGGAGATTTTTTAATCACCAGAGTGAAAATTATGCTTAGTATTCCATGGGACAGCTTCGAGCCATCTGAGTGCTAAATTCTCTTCCTGATCTCATCTGTCAAAGTCATCCCTAGAACTTTTATGAACACCTTAGTAAGGCCCCATCTGTTTTGTGGCAAAACAGCAGAACTCCAGCAGCAGCACTTGAGCTAAGTACTGTTGAGGCTTTAACGTGCATGTCTAACAGCTCACCTTAGTATAGATTTTGCTAAACTGAAAACCCACACCACTACCTTGCAGCTCATGATACAGAAGTGCAGGCAGATGCACTTAGATACCAAAATCCCACTGGTTTCTCTTATCACTGCTTCTCAAAAAATCCCCTCCACGGCAGTCCAAATACATGCATCCTGGAGTAAGGTGCAAAGCAAAGAACGGCAGCAAATCAGCCCCAGAAAAATCAAGAAAATATTAGAAAAACAATGTAAAAAAAATATACCTAGGGTATCCTGTTTACGCAAACAGAATTCCCTGACTAATAAGTTGATCTGTCCAGCACTTAAGAACATTGTCCAGATGCAAACCACAAACTCGACATTACAGCATCTTTTTCTCCATGCTCATGCAACAGTTCTGGTCCACCAACCTGGAATGGAAACTGAGTCTAGCCTCTCGTTCCAAGATCCTTCTTTCCATCTCTAATATTGTTGCCTTTGAGAGGAAGGGGGAAAACCTCTTTCTTCTCATCATACGCCACTTCTGTGCCTAAGAGTACTTGCTCAAAGCCAAGCATGCAAAACCACTTTCACTATTTGCAGTAACTGCTATTGAAAACTGCTTATCTGTATGAGGTTTGATATGGAAATAGGTCATGAACTGCAACAACAACCTGCATATGTTTCTAAAAGTGATTAGAAGTTGTATTTGGAATGGATATGCCCTAAACTGGCAGGGTTTCCATGGGGAGCCTGATGGATAGTGACAACAGCCCTACTGAGCAGACTGGTTGAGAACTACAGTTACAGAAAGGTGGCTGCAGTGCACTAAGCCTCTTGTGTTTAAACAGAAGCAGATTTTTCTTAGTTTTAAGTGGTCTGCTATCTGTTTTCTATAGGTCTAGTCCTGAGCCCAGCATGCAATGTCATTAAAGGTGCAATTTATAGCCTATCCCTCTGAGCTACAGTCACTCCTGCCCTTTTTCCCTTTGGAAACTTCATTAGTTTCAAGCCCCATGTTTTCACTTCAAATAGCTCCTCAAGCACACCTCTCCCTCCAGCAACTCAACTTCAGTCATCTCATTACTTTGAAGACACATTAGTCTGGAAATTTAGCCTCAGTTTAACAAGGCAGCCAATAAGAAAACCACGTATGAGTTGCCATTAGAACAACACAATCTGATCTCTGACAATGCAGGCCTTGCCCATCAGGAGTTAAGACAGTTCTTTACAGATGAATTTCTGGAACACTAGCTTCTACACTTCCAGTATGTTAATTGCCAGTAGACAGACCACACAGATCACAGAATGCAGTTGGACGGTTTTATAACTGTGCTCAATTTCGACAAAGACAATAAGTTACCATATTTATGCATGTGCTTTATGATCTGTTTTGTTCTGTAAACTGTTGCCAAAGACAAGCTTGCTACATACATCCTCTCATTCTTCCTTAATACATTCAGGGAACCCAAGAACCAAGTAATCTTCAAAACATTCATCAATACTTTACATATGGGGATCTTCAAAAACAGAAGATTCCCTGCCATCTTCTTTGCACAACTCTCAGCAGTTGCATGTTTCCTTTTCGCGTCTGAGCTGATGACAGGGAACAACATGCCAGTTCTTCTAGGCACAGAGCTGCACTGAAAAGCTCTCTCACACTATTCACACAGTTGTTAGAGACCTAACTCTGCTTCCTATGTGAGATCAAAATATTTCATACACAGTACTACATGAGAACAATGTAATTAGAAACATAATTCAAAGTCATTGTGTGTGCCAATCACGAAGATATTCATACACCGAAACTACAAATCTCTCGTACACATCTGGCCACTTTTACACTTCCATCCTGTTTTAAGAATGCAGAAAACTTGGAGCTATTAATATATATTGCCAGGTGGCTCTGTTACCTCTCCATCCTTTGAAGGTTATCCCACAATTTCTACCTTTTCTTCCTTTCACCCCCCAAAATTTGAAAGAACCATCAGCGTATTTTGTCAATGGTTACACTGAAACACATTCATTACTGCGGTACAGCACAGCCTCATCCTCCAACTCCAGTGGCTAGAAGTTCTGGCAGTGACCTCTTAATCCCTCCATTAAGATCTTCAGATTCTTCTGAAATACCTTTTAGATCTTGCATATCACTCAACACAAACAGATGGAGCACACTGGTAACAATACAGAACAACAGACCTGCATTTTGTGCTTATCAATTCTATTCATCCTTTACAAATGAGACATGCTGAAAATGCAGTCTCCCACCAAGCCAGAAACTTGGATGTCACCAAGGTGAACAACTTGATTTCACTGCATCTCCTGGCTGTTACTGCTAGGTTTAGTTCAGCTACTACTTGGTGAAACATTCTCATTTAGGAAATCTGTGTTTTTCATGAGACAACACATGGATCTCAAGCACTAACACCAGTGCCCCAGACTGCTGATATTACTTCAGCCCAACCTTGCAAAAATACTGTATGGAAAACATAGATTCGTTATGAATACTTCATATATATTGCATACACTTTTGCAGGTTTGGGTTTCTAAAGCAACACCAAAGCATCAGTATTATCACTGTGAACATTTAACAGTGTGTACTCCAGCCAGACATCTCCTATTTCACTTAAGTTCTCAACTGGCCATCAGATAGGTTTAAATGAGGAACTATGGCAAACAAAGCTCTGAACTTCCCCAGCAGCTACTAAGCACTGTGTTGTGTGTCATAGATAATACTACCACTTCTCATGGCACTGTGCAGAGAAGTGGGGGAAGGACAGTTCTACATGGGAAAGAACTTCAAGATGCAGACAGTGTTTGGCACAGAAGTCTGCAAACCCCTGCTAATCTATGGTATTATTTTTAAGACATTAACTACTAAGTGCTCTGCAATTACTAAAGAAATTGGCTGGAAAGATTAATTCAATCAGATTAATGCAATGAAATATAATTACTGACATGTGAAATGCAGGGACTCACTTTTAGGGTAGGTTTTCTGTAGCTTTCACAGGAGTTAAAATGTGGAATTATATTTACTGAAAGTCAAAAAATGTAAGGAAATGAAAAATCAGATCAACTGGAAATGTCATTAGTATTGTGAGGGAAAGGAACATGAAATAAATAAAAGAAGTCCAGTCATCAGAAAATAAATCACACTTCTATGTAAGGCCTGACAGAGGCTCTTTGGAAACCGTCTGATCAGGATTTCTCTCAGTTGCAGTTCTGGATAATCAGCCTTTATAATTTCCTCCGCCCCTGCCTTGGCTGGCATGCTACAAGTACCTGCACATGCGATGGGGAAACAAGGCTGGATAACTTGAGAGTTAACCCAGGAAAAAGGACTTTACACATACACACACACAGAGTGAATTCCTCCCTCTGGACCATGCAGAGGAGCAAGTTCCACCATCAGCTATCAGCTCCCTGACATGGTAACCACAGAGCACGCCGGCTGACTGACAGGGCAACATGAACACAGGCATTTGGAGTAAAACTTCATCTAGGAAGAACGCCAGTGAGTCTAGAGGTCTGGCATCCCCTTGGGATGCTGAACAGCACCCACACATCTCACTGTTTTCCAGGGAAGAGATCCAGGAAGAGGCTGCCTAACTTCTTGTGCTATGAGTTCCTGTGGTGAAACAAGCTGGTACAATCAATTCAATCTACCACCTCCTCCTGGAGTGATTCAGAAGCATTAGAGAAAGGGGGTGAGGGATAAATGAATGGGTTTGACTGTGGCAAGAACTGTGGTTAGCCACCACCTGTGTCAGGGACCAGTGGCACAACCTCACTGTACTCTCACCTTGGCAAAAGAGCTGCTCCAAGACCTGCGGCACTGCGGTTTGGGAAGCAGCCACAGCAGTGCAAAACAAAATGTCTGTTTACTTAACTGAGGTGAAGGAATAAAGAGGTTTGACTTGGAAAACAGCAGTGTCCCAGCATCAGGAAACTCCTATTTGAGTGCACTCGCAAATCACACTCACAGCAGGGCTGGCCAATATAGCAGGTATTTACAACAGCTTGCCTCACCCAAGAAAAAATCAGTACATTTTAGTGAATTGAAAGCAGTTTCAGTTCTCTACTTTGCTTTTAGTCACAGACATAATTGGTGTCCTTTGGATATTTGTAAAAAAAAAAAAGTAATATTAAAAATTGGTAAAATAATTGATAAAATACTTCTCCCCATTCCCTCAACATGTCATATGATTTCTTTCAGTACAGGATTCAGAACAAATCAGTTGGAAACCATTTTGGGATCACTAATATATAAAATCTACCTTTGCTGTAGGCCAATTTTATAACACAAAAATCAGTGCTGATTCATGAAAGAATTCTTTTGATCCAAAGAAAAAGCAGTGAGTAACAATTAACTGCTCAGATTTCCTTCATATCATTAGTATTTAAATGCACTTGTCCCAGGCAGCCTTTGCTCCTCCATGCCTTGCTTAGGATAGACATGGCAGCAGCATTAAAAAGATGGCACGCTTGACATCAAGAATAATAATCTGCTTTTGGGTCTAGGTTTGGGGTTTTTTCCTTCTTTTTTGAACAAGTATGGCAACGATTTGATAGCCCAGCAGTGTTCTGCCCTCCTGAACTCTGGCAATGACCCAGAGGATTTGCACTCCACTGCTAATTACAGATCTGGCTGCGGCCATTTCCCATGACATAGCTGGAATTCTCCAAATCTTGCCCTCTCAACTTCCCCAGCTACAACATACTGAAACTATTTGCTGCATCCTCAGGCTGTCAATCACAACACCCATCTCCCAGGCTCTGATGCAGCAGCACAGCCTCCTATGGCACACAGCAGGAGGGTGCAAACCTTCCATGCTTACTACTGACCCGCAATCAGAAGTAGAAACTCCCTGGGGGAAGCAGTTTCTCCTGCAGATCTGCTGTTCAAACTGCTATTACAACAGGAGGAGCAGGTGCTCTGGTCTGACACACACTTGAAAAGGAAACCAAATGTTTTATTTTGAAGCTTAAGTTATGTGCATATAACACATGAAATGTTTAATTTTCTATCTCAAGTTAATAAACCTAAAGCCTGTTTCTATTCAACAACCTGGCTGCCATTCCAGGGTCACCTAACCTATCACACATTCTCTTCAGTGGTGCATGAAAATGGCTCTGATTCATTTTATTCTTTTATGTTAATACCAGGAGCCATGGGATAGATGAAGTAAATTTTCTGATCTGTCCATGTCTTTCTATCATGTCATAAAAAGTGGGCAGTATCAGTAGCTTTGAAGAAAATTACAAGAAAAATTAAAGTTGCTTAAATCACTCATTCAGGTTTCACCATTCTCAGTACAGTGTCAAACCAAGAAATTCCATGACTTTTCAAGGCAAGGCACAACGAAACCCTTTGCTTCCTGCCTAGGTACTGAGAGAGCATTTAAGTTACTCCCTTCACTTTCAGATGAATTGATAATCATGCAAGTCATAGTGTATATTTTCCTTAGCTGGAGCGTGCCACAAGTTTTAACACATGCAAGTTGGAAAGAACATGCTTATCTCCAAAACACCTAGGAATATGCTCTATTTTATTAAATAAGCACACAATACTGCAGATTACAGACTCGACAATACTTGCCTTCACAGGGGCTCTGCCCCTTCATCATCTCATGTTATATATTGTCTGGGTCTATTTGAATCTGCTCATCTTTTACTTCCCTTACCAATCCCACGTGACCTGGCCATAATTTTGTAGTAGCTTAGAACATGTCTGAAATTCAGCATACCCCAGTGAACATTATGGTAATGTCTCCTTTTAACTATCCTTGTAAAACAGTTGGGATTTTGATGTAATTTAAATAGGCTGCTGACATTGTAGTAACATTACCTTAGAGGCTGTTTGGAAATCAATTTGAAAATTAAATCATGATCACCAAATTATGCTCAGAAAGTGAATAATCCTGGACAGAACAACGTCTGTAGTTGCAATACTCATGTTGCCAGAGCCAGGAGCACCCAGCCTGGAGCCAGAACCAAACCGTGCTGATGGCCAGCTTGAACCTTTATCACAAGTCCCCAGGAGAGGCCACAAACTATGAGCAGTATGAATCCCCAGCATCCTCCTCCTGGAGATCTCACGACTTTTCCTCCTGCACAAAGCAGGAAAAAAATGAGGCCTTCAAAAAAAACAGTGGACATGTTTGCCCCCACAGGAACACTTCAAGCCTCTAAGGAAAGTCTGCTATAACGAGGCTCTCTAGTGAGGAAGGACATCTCCGAGGACATGATATGAGCCATCTACACTTTGCATCCTTTTTTGTTGTTCCCCCCCCCCCCTTTTTTTTTAATTGACGAGGAGAAACTGGGAAGCACCTATGTACTTATGTTATATAATAATCCTAATTCAGCCTACTCTGTCACTCCTTCTGGTTTTGTAAGGCGGTTTTAAGCAGAGCAGAACTGGGTCACATTCAGGAAAGGGATATAGCAAATATCTATCTTTCTCCCACAATGAGCTGTTACAAGATAAAATCTAAAAACGCTGAACATCAAGGCACATCCTACCTCTGAAAAGGATATGGAAGGCAACATTACCAGCAGTTCAGAACAGCACAATTTAGGGAGGAGACAGCTAAACATAAGAGCAGCAAATCATCAATGCTGGCTCCTGATGACTTTCTTATTTTGTGGGAGCTGAGAACCCTCATCTCACACTCCTGCGGATCCTGGTGCTGAGCACATTCCTGCACCTCTTCAGCACACCATCTTCCAGCACCCACAAAAATCCTGTCTAGTACAGTTAATCTTTAATTCAGAATAGAAGGGGAGGGGCAAGGAGGGAGGGAAGAAAGAAAAACCCTACAATCTAGTATCCCATTCACAGTAACTGCCAAACCTTGAGCCACCTAAAAGCTTCCAAACCCTGGCATTAAATACTGTAAATAACATATAACCACAGAATATTTCAGGCTATAGGGGACCTCTGGAGGTCATCTGGTTCAACTTCCCACTCAAAGCATGGCGAGCTTCTAAGTTAAATGAAGTTAATATGCTTCACTCTTTCTTAAATGACATTAAGAACACCAGAAAAATCTCTTTCTACAGAAGAAGGAAACAAATGAGCTCCAAAACTAGGTACATTACTGGGGAGAAGCCTCAAAACACCCAGTGACTGCTGCTTCAAGACAAGCCACCACCTCTATGCCCCCAACTAAACCCCGCAACCTGTACAGATGAAGTCAGTTGTGTTCCATGGAAAGTTACTTGAAAAAAACCCAGTCAAGTATCTAACTGATGCATAATTCAAACAGCATAACGTTACACAGCAGTACTGACACTGGCTCTTCAACTCAGCAGGAGCCCTCAGTGCAGTCACCAGTACCTATAGCATCCCCAGCACTCCTCTAGTATTCCAAAACTCACCAGTAACTGAAAGAGCCGTTTCACTGTGCATATCTGAAATTTTCATAGATAAAAATTGCTTCCCCACAGTTTTTAACAGTGTTATCCTTTCAGGTCACATTACGTAAGGGAGATGTCAGGCTGCAAGCCTAACGAACAGCTTGCTCTGGCATTCTTCCTCCCATTCAAATGCTGGTGTATATACAAAAAACCTACAGAAATTCTTTACTAACTAACTTTCTTTCTCACTTTGAGGACAAGGCTACAAAGTCATGCTGGAGTCGGAAGTCCTCACTTTTCCATATAACTTGATGTGATCAGTGTGCCTCAAATGAAGAGAGAAATCCTTATCCCCTTTTCATTTTGTTGTTCTCAAAAGGACTCAAAGTGAATTAAGAGATATAACAAACCCAGCCTGCTGAGAAGTCTCAACTTTTAAAGTTCCATCATTTACACCTTCCATAACATTTTATTTATATTCACAACTTATTTAACTACAAAGTTTGAAATACTCCAGCTCATGATTTTGCTGAGATTGATGTCAGACAAGGCCCATTGTAAGCCACAGGCCAGACAATCTACGGCTTGATTCTTTCTTCATGCGTGTACTCAAACACAATGAAATTGGTTTACCTCAGTAAATAGGAGCTGGAATAAGCTGCAGCTGCAAGAGGTGGTCCTCATTTTTAAATGCTAGCACTGCCATTTGGGAAAAAGAGTAACAAGCAGTGAAGAAAAATAATTCCCTTCAAGCAACCAAAATACCAGCTCTGAAGATAAAATAAAGAAAACCCCAAAGCCAGTAAAAAGAAACAGTATTGTCCTTTGAAGTTCACCACCAACTGGGGCAAGTGGCATGTGGCATTCCCCAGGCTTATGGGAAATTTGTTTCCTGTCATGTCAGGAAAGAAACCACCATTATTGCTATGGTCCCCCTGGAGCCTGTAATTACCAATGCATATAAATTACACTTTATCAAAATACATTGACAAATGTTGCTTAGGAAGTCAAAATTAAACAGTCCACCTGAGCAATGTTAGGCTAATTCTGTTCTCATTACAGAAAGGACTAGCAGAAATGGAAACAGTATGCCACACTCATGCATTTCCCAGCCACATAACTAATACCAAAAGATGATGGAGCTTCAGTAGGTAACTCCTTTAGGTGAGTCATGGTCTTCCAGGGCAATGCTCTTGTTCAGGCACGGATGTGACACTTCGTCCTCTCCATAAATCCAGTGAAACAACATTACCAGATTTAGGCACTTTATTGCAGCCAATCTTACTGCAATGCAAAATCCTGGGACTTGTATTTCAAGTGCAGTTGCTGGCAGTCATAGAAGTACTTAATATAGCAGAAGAAATATGAGGCCTCTAGAGTAAAGGAAAGGAAGTTGTTTAAGTGAAGTACCTCCTACTGACCAACAAGTACCCAGATCAAATAACACCAAGATCAGACCTTGGATCAGCTGCCACTTCTGGAGAAAAAGCTCAAGTGCTAACTAAACCTTAGCACGTCAGCTCTGCTCCCAGTAAAGGAATGCAAGGTGTGGGGTTAACCAAGCAGCTGCTGGGAAAAAGCAGAACAGGATGGTCTGAGTACAGGTGACTCAAGAGAAAAAAACAGACAAAATCCCATTCTAATGTTTTTAAATATACAGTTACTATATGCATGCACTAGTTGTAGGAAAAGCAGATGAGGGCTCGGAGACTGAAAACCTCCTGCACTCAGCAACCTTCTTGGCCTCACACAGTACAGAAGAGATGTTGAGGTGGGACTGACCCAGTGGCAATCATCAGAACTGACACAACTGGGAGTTCTACTCATGTGATTGTGTGGTAGGATACAAGATAATTCTTCCAACAAAAGAAACTGCCTGTATAAGCATGACATTTGGGTTCACACTGGATGCCTTATTTTTCAACAGTATTGCCCTCACAGTTCACTAAGCACTGATGATGTACCTTGCGCATAAACCACTCACAACGTTAAACTTAACATTCCTTTATATGTCAATAGGAATGAAGTAAATCCATATCAGCTGTCTCCTGAAGAAACTCTTTCACAGACACATCTCTAGTAACAGCTCATCAGCGAGCTTAACAGAGCAAAGCAAAAGACAGGTACTTAATTCCAAACACTCTTTGTTCAACTTTCTCAATAGTATTTGCTTTTTCATTGTAGAAAACTGAACTTGAACAGTGGTGATCACTGTACACCCAAATAATTTCACTAGGTTCCAAAGTAGTATGTAAGGGAAACACATTCAAGTTATCTCGTGGACTTTCTGTAATACAAGGCGCTCTAAGCCTTTGTTTTCAGTATGTTACACTGAGGTAAGAAATAAAAGCAGCTCAAAGGCACACCTCGTGCGACATCTTTGTCTTAGTCATATGAGTAATATGATAATAAACCGCCCTTGTCAATCTATTCTTGTAGCACCATAGCATTTAATGACTCGCAAGAGGTATTTCAATTTTCTTTCATAAATAGTTTATACTGTTGTAGTTTTACAATGTAGACTGCATTTGGGACATGAAACTGCATCAGCCTCTAGATCAAATACCTCCTGGTTCAGCTCCACATTGACCCTTTTGACATGCACGCATATGCCTCAGGCTACAATCCCATAGCTTCTCTCAACTGAAGGAGATTTGAATCATAATGAAATCCTGGATCATTTATGACTGTATTTCAAAAGCAAACATAGTGCATTTAAAAGTAATAGCAGTATTTATTTTGGTGACCTTTAAGTGTCTGAAATACTTTAAACAGGCATGCCCTATTACCTCTGTGAAACACAGTGAAAAGTTCCAGAAAACCTGACTTAAGCTTCCCATTGTACACATTACAGACTTTAAAAAGAAACCCAAATGAAAATTAAACCAAGGAAGTATTCAGTCTTGCATAATATTACCCACAGTAACCTTAACTCATGGGGCACTCTGAATATTCAGTAAATCTCTTCAGGTAAAGCTGAATTCAAGGAATCACAAGAATGGTTTGGGTTGGAAGTGACCTTAAATCTCGCCTGATTCCAGCCCCCTGCCATAGGCAGGGACACCTTCCACTAGAGCAGCTTGCTCCAAGATCCACCCAATCTCATTATTTGCAACTTATTTTCAAAGTTTTTGCAAGGACTTTTACAAGACAATGAATGCAAACTAATCTTTAACACCTGGGTGACACCCTAGGATGGAAAGCAATGGAAATATTTACATCAGTATTACTATATTTTTCCTGTTATGCAGATGAGATGTCTGTGCTTTAAGTCACTAGTTCAATCTGTTCCTACATTCACCTTGTACGAAAATAATGCCAAACACTCCTATTCCAATCTCCTGTTCACCAGAAAAAGGAAGTTACATTTATTCTGCATTTTCTCCTAGCTGTACCAATGGAAGTTCACAGATGAATTTGCCTCTGCTTGATGTAGCTGTGGCCAGGACTCCAGCAGCTCTGCACCAGTGGCTCAACTGAGCATCTGGCAAATGCTTCTCAGCTCCTTTCAATGTACAGCCAATGGGCAAAGGGCAAAAAAACATTAACATATGAATTAACCAATTAAAAGGAATTTATTAAGCAAGAAAAGCAATATCCATCCAGCAATAAATTATGTGCAAGTTCACCATGACGTGCTGACAGTTGCACACTACCTCTAGCAGCAAGGCCAAAGAGTGTGGCGCTAACAAAGCAAATGCAGTAAATCTGACACACTTAGAGCATGCCCAGGCAGACCAAGAAGCCTACTCAGTTTCCAAAAAAGAAACTGCCTAGAAGCCATCAGGGCAGAACCCCTACAGTAATCATACACTTGCAGCTATAACCTAACTATTCTGACTGCAATCTGCACTGCTAGTCAATCTGTTGAAGTTTAACAGGAGCAGCTCATGACTTCAATAGCCAAACCCACCCTGCAGAGCCCCCCCAGGCTCCCAAAGCCATCACCACCCAAGCTGGAGGAACCAGAATACAACACTGTAGGGACACAGAACACTTCAACTGGTGCTAACAGAAACAAAAGACCCAAGTTCTGAAGACTAATGTAAGAAAATGCTAAGCCAGTAATGGCCACCCACAATTACTGTATTTTGAGAACCCTGCAAGAGCTCTTAGTCACGTGAAAGCCATCATAATAAGAAACTGAGTCACTGTGTTTCCTCCCCCCAGTTTTAAGTTGTCACTCTAAACACAGCAGTTGAAGCCTGTTAAAAAGATGCATTTCAGAGCTGGCAAAGCATACACAGTCACCCTCAGAAGCCATGTCTCCAGCTCCAGAGGTGATGACTAACCATGGAGTCCTGCTTGAGTTGTTTTTTCTGTAATTCACTTCAAGCAGCACAAGAGCCTGTGGAAGTTCAGAAAAGCCTAATTTTGCTAAACATCTCCAGGATGTTCTCAAATATCCTGGTTGTGGAGAAAAAAACCAAACTCCAATGGGAATTAATGTCTTACAGAATAAAGTGACTACACACTGAATTTTATCAATATTCCTTTTTGATACTGAGAATAAGGAAAATTTTAAGAAGCACCAGAAACTATTTACAACAGCCCTGATGTAAAGTCCTGGACAGCACTTAGTAAGTTTACAAGGCCACTATTAGTGTGAGTAAAATAAACTAAGCATCTTCCATTTCAGGACTGTGTTAAGCATAGAGTAACAGTGCAATCATTTCTAATATATTATCTCCAAGACGTGAGAGTTGAAACTAGAAGTTGTTTGACAGTGCTTTAAAAACCAGCCTCATTTAGGAAAGCTGACACCCAGCAATATGGTTCAGGTTACCAAGTAACATAGTGACAAATTAAAGTCACAAATTGTGAGCCTCTTAATTTCTTGAGCTGAATGCCAACCAAAAGCATCATGTCTCCTTTCTAATAGCACAGGAAAAAACAGGGAAGATGAAAGGCAGGAGTTATACAGCTAATAGAGTAAACCAGCCTATTTCCAAAGGAAACCTATGCTTAATCTGCACGTGTGGTTATTTCTTCTGGAAATACATAGTCCTTTGCCACAAAGTATATCCAGTAACTTACCAATAAGATGGCCTGATCATAGAAGCTGGCAATAGATGCCTTCTCAGAAGAAAGATGCCACTAAAACCCAGCAGTATCCTCACAGGGCGCCATTTCTTCCCCCATCATGCCTATGTCCCCTCAGAGGGGAAAGAACACATCTGCACAGGGGCATTTTAAATAACCAGCTTCACACAGGGGGAAAACCAGCATTGAGGAGGCAGCCTTCTGGCTTCCTGACATGTCCTCATTTGTTTTCTACTCTGGCAATGATAAAAAAAGAATCTTATATTCATCTTCATGTGAAATTCATCCTCTGAACTAATTCAGACAGGAAAAATCCTGGACCTCCAAATAGAGCTGGTACATTTGTAATAAAAAAAATTGCCACATACATTATTTACAACCAGAGCCAAAAAGAAGATATAAAATGACTTCAGCTTGATGAACGGTATAAATGTCATCCAGCTATCTGAGCACAAGCCTCTGACCTAATGCACATCTTTCTCAAGCCCGAAGTGCACCCTAGAGACCAGCAAACACTTACTGTAATTATTTACTGTCTTCTAAAAAGACCTGCTGTGATCTATACACAGTAAAACTACAATTATTGGATGTGGATAAAACCACAAAAGCACACTGTTACAAACCCATGCTACTTTGTCATGGCAACACCGTAACTCAAACTCCTGAAACAACTGAATTGCCTTTAATGTGAAATGATAATGGAGCTCCAAGTCAGCAATCTGAGAGATCTTCCTTTCTAGAAAAAGAACAGAAAAATACAGAGGGCACTAAGGAAATTTATGAAGTGGTTGCTTTTCCAAACACAGCTTCTGATGACATCCACAAGATAAAAGACTGCATTTGATCAGGAGTCATGATCTGATACTTAGATCTTGCTAAGGATCAGGCTGGAAAGAAGGGCTTACAAATGACAGTTCTAGTGAGGCTTTCAGCAGCAAATTCTTGGCAAATCATACACATGTGAAACAACCTCCCAGCTACAACAAACATCTTGGATTTTACCAATGCTTGTTTTCCTTTGAATGCTTTTACAGCTGATCGACATTGCACTTCTCAAATGCAAGCCAGGAGACAACTTCCCTAGGCCAATGTTGTTTTGCAGGCACAGTGCAACAGAATGACATAATATGGCACAGGAAACCTAAAAATTAAGTACACCTTCATACGTATGTTTACCAAGGTCAGCTTCATGAGTAAAGCAGTAACTAAATAGTTCCAGCTACTCCTACTAGGAATTACCTAACAAAACTACTTTCACAAAATCAAATGCACACACTGCATAAACACTAAAATCTTAAGGAGACAACTAAAGAAAAGAGATGGCAAACAGTAATGTGCAAAAGTAAAACTAAAAGCCAATATGATAAACAATTAAACAGCCTACATAAATTTATTAGACACTGAAAACCTATCATTAAAATAGCTTTAAGCATGTGTGTCCACATAATAGCACAGTTCTCACCAGTACCTTCAAAGTATATGAATTATAGGACAAACATTATTTCTAGGCAGTTTTAATGTGGTTTTAACACCCAGTTTGGGAAAAAAACTAAGCAATGGAGGTACTAAAGCCAGCAAAAGTAATAAACTTTGCCCGAAGAGCCTGCAGCAGCATTTGGTGTATTTGTTGTATGTTTGTGCAGGCACACTTCCTTGTTTCTAATCTAGCCTTAAAAATTAACAACAAAAAAGGTCAGAAAGATATCCAATTTTCACTGGTGCTCCTCCAGGTATCACACTCACATTGACTTATTTGACTGGTTTACAGAAGAACATACAGATGTTGTTAGCTATGAATGGGCATTTATTGCATACTAAATTAGGAACCTCAGATGATCTAATACAATGCATAGCTGTAGTTATAAAAAGCAGATGAGATTGATATCAGTGTTTTAAACACGTTATAAACAAGATGAGAGCCACATATTTTTCTTGTTTCAGGACGAAAATATTTTAAAAGTAAATTAAATCTAATCAGACAGAAGACTATTTAATTCCATTAAAAATGACAGTGGATCAGCACAAGTTAACGAAGATTCACATATTATCCCTTTTCATCCTTCTAAAAGCAGCCGTTCGATGTGAAGGCAGATGCCAGATAATTCCTGACAAGCATTAACCTAAAGGAAAAGTGATACACTTCCCTTGCCAATTTTCTGCAGTGAAGTATTACCTAATTCATGTCTGAGTAGCACTTTAAAACGCAAAACATAATTACTGCTAGTCACTGCCATGTCCCTGGGAAGCATTAGTGCACAACTAAGAGATACATATATCAACAGCAAACTATAGGACTTATAAAAATCTTACATTTTCATGACTGAAGTTGCATGACCTCCAGCTAAGAAACCAAGTAACAGGATCCAAGCTTTGTTCATGATCTATCTCCTGCAAGATGGTTTTCTCCATCTAAAATTCAGTTTGCTTCACCACACATGAGCTAACTGGCACAACTTATTGTACATGTATGCAACAGAACATCTTCCTGTTTCTGCCTGACCATAAAGAAACAGCTTTTACGGTGAGGGCACAGGTTGACCAGGGAGGCTGTGGAACCATTATTCTTGAAGACATTGGAAACCCATCAGGACAAGAGCATCAGTCTGCTCTGGGTGACCCTGCTTGAAGACATGTTGGCTGAACAAGATGACTTCCAGAGGCAAATTCCAACCTGGACTGAGTTTGCATGGCAAGTGTTTGAGAGGGGTGTTGGTGTGCTGCAGGGGTAGGGGTGGCTTTTGTAAGCAGCTGCTAGAAGCTTCCCCATGTCCAGCAGAGCCACTGCCACCAGCACCAAGTTGGACCTGCAGCTGGCTAAGGCTGAGCCATCAGTGACAGGTAGTGCCTCTGAGATAACAAGTTTAAGGGGGAAGGAGCAACTGCAAACAGAGAAAAGTGAGAACACGAGAGAGGAACAGCCCTGCAGACACAGAGCTCAGTGCAGGAGGAGGGAGAAGGTACTCCAGGTGCCAGAGCAGAGGTTCCCCTGCAGCCCATGGTGCAGATCATGGTGAGGCAGCTGTGCCCTGCAGCCCATGGAGGTCCATGAGGAGCAGATACCCACCTGCAGCCCATGGAGGTCCATGTGGGGCAGATACCCACCTGCAGCCCATGGAGGTCCATGTGGGGCAGATATCCCCCTGCTGCCCATTTTGGTCCATGTGGAGCAGACATCCGCCTGCTGCCCATTTTGATCCATGTGGAGCAGACATCCCCCTGTTGCCCATGGAGGTCCAGGTGGAGCAGATTTCCCCCTGCTGCCCATGGAGAAGCCCAGATTCTGTTACTACCTTAAACAGTGAGCTAATCTAAAAGAGAATCTAATGGATACTTCCACTCATCTGATACTTTTGGCATCAGGTTTCAATATCTTTGAGTTTCCAGAGCCTGGTTTGCTTTATCAAGTGACAACTAAGACAGTTCATTAAAAGTGAATAGACCCAACAAATGTTCCATGGCCATAAATTCAGAGAGGTATCAATTCTCACTGCAAGACTTCAGTTTAGAGAACTTTTAAGAGGGTTGAGTTTTTTTCTGCTGCACAAAGGAACTTTGCCTTGACTACTTAACAGCTGGCTTTAGATACGAAAGTTTCAACAACAGAACAAATACATTCTTACATGTTGGTGGCATGGGACTGTCTCCCTCTTGTTTTCAAAGATATTTAATAGACCCCTAGCATACATGGCCTGCAGGGAAAAGCAGACAGGCTCTCATCATTTTATATACCAGCTGTGTACATGAAGGAAACTCAAGGATTCCAGCATGCACAAAGCTGTGTCTGAAAACTTTGCTGATGCACTTCACAACTTGTTTTGGAAACCAGAAAATAATTATCTTGAAATCAAACCCTGGGTTTATGTTAAATTACATGGTTTGGTTTACTATACTTTTTGTGGGCATTAAACCACTTGATTTAAGATTTATATTACCTTTTTCTTTATTTTCAGTAAAAAATACCTGAATGCCCCTCCCTCCCC